>JAGFPH010000460.1:310347-320730 GCA_018207615.1 Philaenus spumarius
GGGCCATAGGTGCTCACTAAGAAAGGGTTTGAAAAATTTCGAAATTTCAGGGAGGGTTTGGGGGATCAAAGTTATTAAATCACGATTTCATCAAAACTACCGAACGGATTGGAATGAAATTTGGTGTGGTGTAACTTCCTCTAGGGCCATAGGTGCTTACTAAGAAAGGATTTGAAAAAAAATTCGAAATTTCAGGGGGGGTTTGGAGGGATCAAAGTTATTAAATCACGATTTATTCAAAACTACCGAACGGATTGGAATACAATTTGGTATGTAGCTTCCTGTAGGGCCATAGGTGCTCACTAAGAAAGGGTTTGAAAAAATTCGAAATTTTAGGGGCAGGTTTGGGGGGATCAAAGTTATTAAAAAACGATTTCTTCAAAACTACAGAACGGATTGGAATGAAATTTGGAGTGAAGCTTCCTCTAGGGCCATAGGTGCTTACTAAGAAAGGGTTTGAAAATTTCGAAATTTTAGGAGGGTTTTGGGGGATCAAAGTTACTAAAATCATAATTTCAGATCTTTTATTATTATGACAATAGTGCTTTTATTATTTAAGATCTATATATATAAATGCCAAATACCACTCACTCACATAACACTTAAAAAGAATACAATTACGTTAAAAAGACTGAAAATACCAACCACCACGGGCAACGCCGTACGGGTCAGCTAGTATATTATATAAAAGCGAATAACCACTCACTCACTTACTCACTCATCACGATTTCTCAAAAACTACCGAACGGATTGAAATGAAATTTGGTATGTACCTTCCTCTAGGGCCATAGGTGCTCACTAAGAAAGAGTTTGAAAAAATTCGAAATTTTAGGGGGGGTTTTGGGGGCATAAAAGATATTAAAAAATGATTTCTTCAAAACTACCGAACGGATTGGAATGAAATTTGGTATGAAGCTTACTCTAGGGCCATAAGTGTTCACTAAAAAATTGTTTTAAAAAATTGGAAATTTTAGGGAGGTTTGTGGGGTAAAAATTACTAAAGCACGATTTCTCCAAAATTACCGAACAGATTGGAATTAAATTTGGTATGTAGCTTCCACTAGATCCATAGGCGCTCGCTAAGAAAGGGGGGGGCTGTGGGGGGATCAAAGTTATTAAATCACGATTTCTTCAAAACTACCGAACGGATTGGAATGAAATTTGTTATGTAGCTTTCTCTAGGCCCATAGGGGCTCACTAAGAAAGGGTATGCAAAATTTCGAAATTTTAGGAGGTGTTTGGGGGGTAAAAATTACTAAATAACGATTTCGCCCAAATTACTAAATCACGGATTGAAATGAAGTTTGGTATGTAGCTTCCTCTAGGGCCATATTTGCTCAATAAGAAAGGGTTTGAAAATATTCGAAATTTTAGGGGGGTTTGGGGGGATCAAAGTTATTAAAATCATAATTTCAGATCTTTTATTATTATGACAATAGTGCTTTTATTATTTAAGATCTATATATATATATATATATACAAGCCAAATACCACTCACTGACTGAACACTTAAAAAGAATACAATTACGTTAAAAAAGACTGGAAATACCAACCACCACGGGCAACGCCGTACGGGTCAGCTAGTATTATAATAAAACATTCAATAGTAAGTAAGTGGAACTCATATAGCCAATGTATTTGGACATTTCCATGATGGGTTTACTCTTTCTTAAATATTATCACTCTCTATTTAGCTATATATGAGTAAGTTTTTAATTTGTTTGTAATTGAAATATGTTGTCTATTGTGCGGTATTAAATTAAATGGAAGGGAAAACCGATTAGTATCCTCAATAAAGATATTCCCTTCTAAATCTTTCTCTATGTTTAATTTTTTAGAATTAACATGCCATACGGAATCCAACGATAATTTATCCGGTGTGACATTACAAAAGGTGGCGAAGGAAAGGATGTGGGAATGTGAAATTTCCAATATGCGAATCTGTCTTGTAATGCCAACATGCCGCCAGATTAGTAAAGCTCATCATACTTGGCATTACATTTACTCAAACAAAAAGCAAATGCGTTGCACGTATAACCTAATGGCCGAGTAAAGTAAAAGCCGTGGCATTTTAAATATAACTTGTACAGTTTTTTATTTTCTATAACACTTTTTTGTAAAAGTTTCAAGGTTTACAACATCACATGTTTCTGAACTCTAAACAAGCAGAATATACAAAATTACATTAACAGTTTCCAAAATAGCAGTTAATTTTAAGTGGAAACTTTGACATCTCTGTACTGACTAGGCTTTACAGAATCTACTAAAAACACATTTTTATCACATGGCCCATTCTTTCTTTTAAAAGTACTTGAAAGTTTGATTGGGCAGCTTACTCTGTGATTTAACATGTTGTGTTTAGTACCTGTTAAATTGCAAGTTAAATGTTTCATACAAATTTGGTGCCATTAGATATATCTCAAAGGTAATAAGAACGAAAGCCTCTAATTTGTAACATTATTAGTGGAATACATTTGATCATAAACTGTGTAGTGATAAACAAATATTTCTTGTGTTCCAATGCTTCGTTAAATTATTTGGCAAATATTTATTACAAATTGTAATTTACGGCTATATTGTTGAAATATATTGACTGTTCTACAGAAATTACCAGCATCATCAGATGGACAACGCAGAAAGTTGTGTTAGTCCATGACACAGATTAAATGGTCCATGCTTTATTGAAACAGAAGATGTTTCCGAATGTCAAGAACAAGTGAATGTTAAGAAGAATTGCAACAATCAATCATTTAAGTGTAAGCTAATGATATATCGCATAGTAGTAGATCATGTTGTGAAATGATTTTAGTGTACAACTCATGTATATTATGGGTTTTGAGGCTATTCTATGAGGCTAAGGTGGAATATATATATATGACTAATGAACTAGTTTATGAAATATGAACAAATAAATGATGTAAAGGTAAACTCAAATTAACAACTGATATATTATGCTGTATTCAATTTGTGGTTATGCAATTAAAGCATATGTTTACTTGTATTAAGGCATGTTTATATTTATGAGCAATAATAAATGACTAAAGCATTCATTAAAGCGAATTATGCACACATCGAACTAGTGTGGATCTAGCGAGGAACTTACTGAACTAGTTTACTCAAGTATGTAGTGTCGTTGACGGAATAATAGTATGACTTTAGAAGAAACACTTGTAGTTAAATTTTTGTTTACGTCCTTAAAAATTCAGCAATAAATACAAATGTATTTCTTAAACAGTTTTAGATATGTATCACTACTCCATCATATATGTATTTTGTGTAGCCAACACAATTATTTATTTTTTAGAATTACAAAGATTTAATTTAGGAATTGTATAGTTGTGTTGTAATTTCTTCAAATTTATATTCTACCCATCTATAGATTCTGCAAAACTATGCTTTTAAATATGGACATGAAATGAATTCCTTTAAACATTACAAACATATTAAATGCTTGATATACTGACTATTGCTCCCTAGAAAATTAATAACACAACGCAATTAATATAAAAATGTTTTACATGTAATAAAAAACCAAAAAATAGTCCACTTATTGTTCTAAAAATGCAATTCCCATCTTGCAAAAAAAAAAAAAAAAAACAACAACAAAAAACAAAGCTATGATTTATTTCTTATAAAAAGAAAATATGAATAAATAGTGATTATGCAAATTAAATTGTTTATACCGTGGTATCAAACACATATCACGAAAGACAAACTTATAATTTTTCCTGGTCTTGTTACACAAGTTTTAGTGTTATTGTTAGGATTTGTTTCAAATAGATTAACCCAAAATAATAGAAAGATTTGTACAGATTTAAAAATATGACATTAAGTGCTTTTTGTGTTCCAATACTTTTGTTCTGATTCTTAACCTCTAGCTTAAAAATCGTAAAACATAAATCAATATTGCTCGATGTTTTCATATAAAATTTGAAAAGCATATCAATATTCGGAAAAAAAGTTTTGCGTTCATTTTTCTTTAGTAAAGAGATTAAAGGTTTATTTTGTGTTTTTTAATACTATTTTACTAAATTTTGATACGTTAAAATCAGTATTTGAACTCTGGAATGAATTAAGACTAAATATACAAACATTTCTTAAAAAGCCTAAGTTGTTAGTGCAAAATCATAATGTATTGTTCAAGAAATTTTTCTTTTGGCATTGAACGTAACGTAACTTACACTTGTAACAACAAGATTAATGGTTATCGTTTTAAAACGTAAAATATAGTTTAGAAGACACAAAATAAAGACAAAACGCGAGAAGGATTATATACAACACACTTACCAAACCGCCGATCAAAAACATTTCCGTACTAATCAATCCTTCCAAGCAATCCCATTCAACCTTTTGACATTTACCCGGATTGGGAGACCAAACAATAGACTCAAAGACTTTTTAAATGTCAATTTTCCGAGTGTTTAACTTTCATCCGAGTGAACGTATCGTAGAATCAACTAAGACATTTTAATTAGTCGACTCTTCTATCGATATCTTGACATTTGTATGTAATGATGTAGCAAATTGTGTTTAGATAGCTTCCTCATGAATCTATTGGAATCGAAGGCCGATGATTTGTATCGATCAATACAGTCTTCGATATATTCACTTTAGTCCCGCCATTAGCAGTGTGAAATTGTTTCTAGACATGTCATTGCAGTTGGGATGATTAGGCTACTGACTAAACGCTTTCTAAATATTCTGATTGCTTTTAAGGTGTATGTACCTCTTAACTGTATTCGAACAGGATGTAATACATTTTGCATTTGTGTATTTATATTTTATACGGAATAAGATGATCATAGTAGGTTATTAAATAAGTAAAATGATACATCACCTATGTTGGGTTTTTATTTTATCTTTATGCATCACCTCAGGGGCTCGCATTTTGCGAGTACGGGAACTGGCATTCCCGAGGTGCCCATGCTGGATCTAACCTTTCTTCAACTTGTCTTGGGTTAGATATTTCCTATCTGTTCTTTTTTCACCAAACGGTCTCTCTTGACCAATTTATTCTGACTCAGACGCTATTAGAGTATTTGAGGGCTAGGAGTCTTTTCACCTTACACTACTCTTTTCTTCATAGTATATCAACGAATGATGTGTGATAATGATCTGTAACGGATATACCCCACATGGATAAGCCTATAGTGACGAGTTTCATCGCCGGTTCCGATCGGGTGAAAGCCCCGGTGGCAGGTGCTAGCCGCTCGGATTGTGAGGGCGGCAAATCACACGACAACTCAGGGGTGGCAAACTTGGCCCCAAAACATGCGTCAGAAGCCGATGTTCAGAAGCGGAAGCTAAAGACCCTTTTAAGAGGAAGGAAATTCTCCGAAGAACTCCCCCGTCAGGAGGAAGATTTAAGAACGTTAATGGAAATACTGATCAAAATGAACTAACATCACGTAAAGTTAGCTTAGGTTCTGCATCAACCAATAGTGGACATAATGCTTTACTTGTTACAGAGGACTTCACACCGCAAACAGAAACTGAAATTTTCTTGTGGAATTTGTGGAAACAAGCAAAGGACATAATAAATAAATTGGAAGGAACATTGGAAGCACTAAAAGAAAGCTTTGCTTCAAAACAATTATTTCAATATGAAACAGATGAGGAAGAACTGGAAAAGGAGAAAGAGTGGATTATGACACGAAATCGAGAGAGACATAGTAAAAAGAGAAAAGCTGTTTCTTCTCCTGAAGAAATATCACCTGATATACAACTATCAAGAGAACGGGATGCAAGTGAAAGTATTAAAGAAGGAAGTTTGCCACCACCTATTTTTATAGAAGGAGTTAAAGAATTCAGCTTGTTTAAAGAATCTGTATTACAAGTTGCTACTAGCAACATAAGCTTTAAGGTATTAGCCAATAGTGAAGTAAAACTTATTACCACTGAAGACAATGACTATCGCCTCATAATAAAATTTCTAAGAAAAGAAAGGATCTAGGAATGAAGCCCATTTTTTAACATTTCGTACCACACATATCAATGTAAAAAAGAAAAACTAAAAAATTGTTGTAAGAGGCTTACATCAGTCAACGAAAGAAGATGATATTAAGGACGATTTGAGAGACAAAGGGCATGAAATTGTTAGAGCAACAAATATTTTTGTTAATATTTTTTCGATGGATTCCCAACGAAAGTTGAACTTCCTATGTTTTTGTAGAGCTGATTCCTAAACCAAATAATAAAGATATATATGAAATAATAAATATGCTATAATGCAAAGTAAAAATTAAACCAACAAGAAAAAATAGAGAAATACCTCAGTGTAAACGATGTCCAGGTTTTGGTCACACTCAAAATTACTGTCACAGACAGGCTAAGTGTGTTAAATATGCAGAAAACCATCTCTCTACACTATGTAGCCTACCTAAAAAGTATCCATGTAAATGTGTTAACTGTGACGGTAAACACACAGCTAGCTAACTGGAAAGAATGTCCAGCCTATAAAGCTAGAATGGATTCGTTATATGGACCTAAAATGACAGCAGTTCAACGATTTGAACAAAAATCTTGGCCACCAGCTAGAAAAGTTGATCCTGCAAAATCATATGCAATTGCAACTAAACCAGCACCAAGTGACAGATCTGCGGAAATGCAAGTTGATAGTAACATTGGTCAAGTAGCAGCACAAACTCGAGACATCTGGAAGTTGTTCAAACAGTTAGATATAAGACTTAATGATATTGAAATCAGGTTAAAGAAATTTGATACTGAAAATACAATTAAAGATCATAGTAAAAATACAACTAAGGAGAAATGACAGATTTATCTCTACGTATCATTGCTTGGTATGCCAATGGCTTGTTACTTCGAGCGCAAGATTAGAAATGTTTCTTCATTATATGAATATTTATTTGGCATTGATTTCAGAAACTCTACTAATAACACATATCTAAGAATTCCTGGATTCACTATTTATGAAACACCACATCCGAATGGCAGAGCACATGAAAAACTGCTGGAATAATTAGAAGCAAAATTAAACATTTTATAAATAAATCAATGGCAAAGGAATACATCCAGGGAACTGTTGTAACAGTTGAAAGAATAAGGGGTGATTTGAATATAGCGGCAGTATATTGCCTACCTAGGCACAATATAAAGGATAAGCAATTTGAGGAAATATTTAGCATGTTGGGGCCTCGCTTTATATTGGGAGGAGACTTTAATGCTAAGCACTTGGCATGGGGATCTCGATTGACTAACACTAAGGGTAGAGAGTTATATAGGGTAATAGAAGATTGTGCATGTGCTATTCATTCAACAGGCAAGCCAACTTACTAGCCTTCTGATGGAGCAAAGGTTCCCGATTTAATTGATTTTTTCATAACTAAAGGCATATCTGATAATTACATCGAAGTATGCAATGTTGAGGATCTGTCATCAGATCATGTTCCTTTACTGATGGTATTAAGTTTGTCGATCATAAATAAAAAGAAAATCCAACTCTCACAAATAAGTATACTAGTTGGTATGATTTTAGGAATGAATTAGATAATCGAATAGACATAAGGGATAAATGTAAAACTACAGCGAATCTGAATTTTGAAGCAAACAAGTTTGTAGCTGCTATTCGTGGAGCTGTTAGAAATTCAACAACATGCCTCAATTTTTCTCGATACCAAAGTATATGCTATCCTCTTAAAGTCAGAGCAATGATAAAATATAGGAGAAAAGCAAGTTGTATCTGGCACAAATCAAGAAACCTTGTTGACAAGAATAAATTTAACAGAATAAGTAATCAGCATAACAGTCTAATTAAAGAAATAAAGAGGAGTTGTTTCGAGAGTTACTTGGGAGGTCTGTCAGCTGAAGCTGATACCAAATTTTCGTTGTGGAGAGCTACGCGTAGACTTAAGCGACCTACAGTTAGAGTTCCTCCAATTAGAGATGAAGGAGGGAGGTGGTTACGGCGTGATGACAAAAATGCTGAATCGTTTGCCAAACATCTTTATGGAGTATTTCAACCACACGAGTGTCAGTCAGTCTACAGTTAACCTAGCAAGGATGTATAACAATGACAAACGTATCAAACTTACAACACAATTTGAAGTTGCTCAAGAAGTAGATAACATAAATCCAAGAAAAGCACCAGGTATTGATGAAATTCCATCAGTTATATTAAAGGAGTTGTCCAGAAAAAGTATAATATTCCTTTCAAATGTGTTCAACGATTGTTTTGAATTTGAATTTGTTCCTGATTGCTTCAAGACAGCAAAAATTATTATGCTGCTAAAGCCAGGCAAACAGGCTGAAGAAATAATATCGTACAGACCAATATATTTACTTCCTATGGTAGCTAAACTCTGGGAGAAGCTCTTTTACAAAAGGTTAAAGCCATTTATAAAACTACCAGATCACCAGATTGGTTTCAGAAACCAGCACTCAACTATATATCAAGTCCATAGAGTTACTGCTATAATAGGAATAATAATTATTGAAAGGGGATTAGTGGAAAAGCAATTTTCTTGTGCAGTCTTTCTGGACATTCAACAGGCTTTTGATAAGGTATGGCACGAGGGGCTTCTTTTTAAGCTTAACAGAATGGTGCCGGGTTACTATTGCCGTCTATTCAAATCATACCTAACTGACAAAAAATTTTGAGTGATGACAGAAGAATCTAAGTAAGCTCTCTGCACAATGAGAGCAGGAATTCTGCAAGGTAGCGTTCTAGGACCTATACTTTACCTGTTATATACAACAGATATTCCAACTACAAATAAAACCACAATAGCTACATTTGCCGATGATACTGTCACATTGGCTGTGAATCAATCACATGCTGAAGCAATAGGACATTAAATAAAAACACCTACAGTTGACCGACATTAAATAAAATAACTCAATGGACAGAAGACTGGAAAATTAAAATCTTCTCAAGTGACATTCTCATTGCGGCACATAGATCCAGGCTTTGGGGTTTATCTTAACAACAAACTAATTCCACAGAGTAAATCTGCTAAATATCTTGGAATGCATCTTGATGAACGTCTTACTTGGAAGCATCATGTATGTATGAAAGCAACCCATATAAAACAAATACTGCGCGATCTGTATTGGTTGATTGAACGAAAGTCCTAATTGGCTTTGTACCATAACAGATTGTTGTATATTTTAATTATTAGACCTATTTGGACATATGGTGCTGAATTATGGGGATGTACGAAACCCTCAAATCAATTAATTATACAGCTAATACAAAATCGTATTATTCGTATTACAAATGCAAGATGGTTCCAAAGGAATGACCTTCATGCAGACATAAACCTGAAAAGTGTGAATGAGGTACTTCAAGACTGCGCTTCTCGGCATGAAAAGAGACTTTATCGACATGTGAACGTGGAACTTTTAGTCGTGAAATGTGACAAAAGACGACTTAAGCGTTATAAACCGCAGGACTTAGTTAATATCTAGGTTTCATACATGTTATTTATGTTATATGTATTACTTATTTAATCTATGGATTAAGATTGTAATCTTATGTAATCTATGTATTATTGTAATAATAATAATAAAATAAAAACAAATTTGTATGTATTTCATCACTATTATATTGCCAACATTATACATTATTATTCTATTTGTGTGTTAGTTTATTACAATCCAACTCAAATACTACTTATACGATTCTAATACACCTTTTACTAATGTGTTAAACATTGCCTTCTGAGTAACATGGGTTATGTCTCATCGTGCTCTCTTGAAATGGTAGAATCTATTGAGAAAGTAAACTATTTTGTGGAAATCTTCTTACCCTATATAACTGTTAAAGATGAACCAAACAGCGAGATTAATATCTACAAGCAATTAAGGAAAACCAAATATTTCATCCACCAAAATAGATTGGTTACAATTAAGTTAAGTAGATTTATATTTTACATTGTTTATATAGGGTTAGTTCTTTTACAAGCAGCCATTGTTCTTAAAACAGATGCTGTCTTAAAACCGAGACTACTGTCTCGCCAATTTACCAGATTATTTATTACGAAGCATTGGTTTAGTTTGATTATTTAGTTGTTCTTTGTTTTAGTATATTTTTTTTAAATTGTGAAACAGATGAAACTTTCAATAACTAGTAATTAGTTTAAACTATATTATGATTTATTTAAAACAATATTTCTTTTAGCCTACGAAATAAACTACTAAAAGACAAGGTTTTATTTTCAAGATACAGTAATTTCATATCTTGTATTCTTTGAATGAAGACATAAATACACGATGGCTTCTTGAACCATGTGTTCGATCCATTCACTTTTCCTGACAAGTGAAAAGTTACCTAGACAGCTAAAAGTTACTGTTATGTGATTGTTTCATCCTCTTTGATTGGATCCTGTAATCGTTCGAATCCTTTCACGTGAAGCTAGACCAGTT
>JAGFPH010000460.1:325730-350751 GCA_018207615.1 Philaenus spumarius
AGGGAAAGTGTTTTCCGAATAAAGTGGAAACATATCCTGAACGTGGGCAAAATTCTTACTACAAAAGCAAATTTAGTGACTAAGCTGTAAACTTTGTATTTTGTAACGGGAGTATTTGGTTAAGTTAAGAATAAGAAATGCAAACAAACCAGAACCACCAGAACTTTTGAAACTCTCCTCTGACTACAGACTTAGATGATTTAACTAACCCGTGTGGGAGAAATTACCATAAAAACATACGAAACTATCGACGCCGCGCGGCGCTGTTCCGAGACCGACAATACATACGAACGAAAGTGAATTCGCTTCGGTTAAGGGAGTCGAACTGGACCGGCTAGGGAACAGCCTTGACCCCGATGTGTGCTCCCACTGCGAATCCCCTACTCTTCCCCGGAGAAAGGGAGGACACTGTTGGGCCGTTCATCTTACCAAGCGTCTTGCGAGCATCTTCAGTGTGTCAGTGTATCCTAGCGAGGACTATTTACTAGATAAGGTAAGTACAGTGTTTGTGTTGTGCTAGTGATTGTTCATGTGTTTATACTTTAAGTTGTGTCCTTATAATTTGACATAGACGATGAACATTCTTATCCATGTACCTCAAACAGATAAAAAACACGTTCGTTAATACTTGCATACAAGTCTCCAAGTACATATACAGGGTGTTCCAAAGATAAAGTGTAAACATTTCAGAAGTGATCCAGGACGTTAACATAATAAAAATAAATCCTCTGACAAGTGACTTAACGTACTTCGTATGGCATCAGTCGGTAAACGTTTTTTTACATCTAAAGAATTGATTTGTATAAAAAATAAAAATTGTTTAAGAAATCACAAATTAAATACGTTAAAAAATTTAAAATCTCATTTCTTAAGTATTTATTAATGTAATTTTCAAAAACAGTTATTTTATAAAAAAAAAACGTACACAATTGTTTTTAGATTTTAAGACTTTGTATTCATGATGTATACATGACTAAACAAATTTATTAAAGTTTTAATTAACGTTTAACCAAACTATAAGTTAAAATCATTCGATAATATAAAATTAATTATTCTTAAGTATGAATGTACTGTTTTATAAAAATATAATTTGAACACAAACACATAAACATATTTAAACATAATTTTAATAGTTTATTGTTTACGTGAGAAAAAACCCTCATCCACACAGACAGACTGCAGACTGCAAATGAAGTGATATAAGACATTCTGAGAATATGATTTCCTTTATTTTGATGCAGTTACCACCCGAATATTAGCACTCTTCTGGTCATTCTCATCGAATGGATACTTAACCAAGACATTCTATATGCAGCTGATACTTATTTCCGCCAGTTTATTCTATAGAATACCAGAATAGTTTGCATCTATACTATTATTATAAAGAGGTAAAATTTGTTTGTATGTAGGGCGAAGTCTCTGGAACTACTGAACCGATTGAAACAACAGTTTTACTAATAAAAAGCTACGCTAACCTTGTTTAGGCCTACAATGCAAATCTTAGTTTAGGCCTAGACTGATGAACCAACACATGTATTTACATTTATTACTATAGCAACCAATTGAGTAAACTAACAAATAAAAAAGCTGTTTGCTCTAATATTTCCGTTAAAAGCTGATTTCAAACTTTCAAGCAATTATTTGTATTTCTAACTTTTAGGTTAGGCTTTTATTAAATTGTAGACCTGAGCCTTTCTGGTTCTTTTAACCTTTATTATAACTACTGTTATAAAATATACGAAATAATTTCATATGAACATTTAACATTATTTACCATCTAAGCTTTGGTGTTAATCCTACACCTATATTATAAAGAAAACATAACATGATTATGTGTGAAGAAAGTTCCAACTGGGTTAGCGTATTGAGCACGCAGGGGTTTCCTCTAGTTATTTATATATACGCATAATAAAGTGTCAATATAAAGTAGGGTATATTACTAATTTCATAAAATTAAGTAGTCTAATTTGCAAAGGTTATAAAATATGGAAAACAAATTAAGTTTATGTTTTTATAGTTTTTCGAATACAACTTTAAACAAAATAACAAGTTTTACCTTTTAAGATCATTTTTAGGTTATCATTTCTAATTTGCTATGGGGACATATCTAAAAAACCTCATACTATGGGTATTACAAAATATTGCAATAGAGATATTTTATTGTGATATTGATTTGAATTCTTGTCTTTACGTTTCATGGGAAACTTGTTAAAATATGTTCAAAATGATGTTTGAATGTATTTCTGTCTGAGTTTTATTTGACAGAGTTAAGAAATACAGAGTGAGTCAAAGCCATAATACTAAAAAATCAAATCATAAAGAGTTTAATGGGAGAAACATCTAGACTGCAGATGATACATACGGATGAAATACTAAATAAATCTGAATACAAACAGGTAGGCAAATTCTGGGTCAGAAATTTGAGACCTCCCAGATAGAATCCGGAAGAAGATCTAATAAAGTTATTTTAAGGCATTATGTTTAAGGCATTTCTTCTTGAAAAAGACATAAATTCATAAATAAAAAATATCTCCGTATAGTGAAAACAATATACATTACACCATAACCATTGTAGAAAATGACAGAATTCTATCACTCATTCACCATTGATGCATACAATTCGGAGGATCCTTGCATTCCCTATAAAAAAGCTTGTCAATACTTTTACGATTATATATGTATACATATTTTGTTGTATCTGTATGCAAAACATTGTTTACAATTTAAATCTATATGGATTTGAAGATTTGGTTTTGTAACGCCTATTCACGAAAAAAACTTATAAAAAAAAAACGCTGGGTAACTTACCGAAGGGTTAAAGGGGGGAATAATGTAAATGGTGGCCTAAACAATAAGGAACATGTTTTGTGTGTATATATATGTATTATATTAAATAGAAATATGATTATTCAAAATACTAAAGTTTAAAGGAGCTCCCACGAAAATAAATCAAATTGGTGTTAAAAAGGGGATTAAAAAGTGATTGTAGATGAAAATTAAATGTATATGCTTCAAAGATAATTAATGAAAGGTTGCATTTATAGAATATGATTTTGTTGAATGATGTAACACATGTTCTTAAAGGAGTTTTACTAACTTTTTACAGGAGATTTGCCATTGTAATTGTTTACGGAAGTGTTCAAAAACTGGGTGAAAGTGTCATTTAAGCTATGTAAAAACTGTATCGATCTATCAATAATGCAGATAGTAATGTGTTGAATAATGTGATATAACATAAAACAAAATAGAGAAAAGCCTTGGTGTATAGAGACGTATCAAAATGATATATATACAAGGGTGTCTAAAAATCAACATTTGAAGATGTTTTAAACGAAACCATTGTGATTTTATTTCACATTTTTATTTTACTCTAAAAGGCGAACATTTTTGGAAACCCAGTTTACAAAATATTACTTCTTATCGATATATTTATATACACATTAGCGAATTTAGAGTTAAAACGCCACTAAGTTTATTATATTTTATTCGTACAGTATTAACAAACATTAACTCTACTTAAAACACGTCACTAATTATATAGCACTTAGTAATAAAACTAACAAAAACTACTAAGAAAAAGAATTATTAATGACACAAACCTTGATGCGGTAACTAGTTTACTGAGTAATTTGTACTTCCTCAGAATAAACAACAGGCGAAGAAATGTTTGAACCGTTCATTGAACTGAAGATGATACCTTGAAGTGTTCAATGTCAATGTAATGCATCATAGAAAAGTAGTGAAGTATCAATTCAAGAACACTATAATGACTTCACGAATGAATAGGTTAATACAAATGCCATTACGTCTTTGTTTCATTATGTGTAGAAAGGTACTTAGGGTAATGTATGAACATTGTTTACATGGCATTTTGTATTTGTTTGTTGGGGGTATCTTGAAGCGTCTATTAATATTCTACTTCTAATCTTACATTACTGATATGACATTAATTGAATGCCAGTGTTCGTCATAATCTTCTGAAACGTTGATTATTTATAGGAAAGTATTAAAATAGTTGTTATCGATGTCTAAAAATCCCAAAACCAAAATTCGTTAACGAAATGTTCTCTTAATTGGAAAGAACAATTATATTTACTCAAACGATTTATATTTTAAAATAAAATCTAACATCGAACATACCAACACAGTTTATATAAAACACATTTTTCCTGACAAAAACCAATAAATCCCAAACTAGCGGAACAGTTGAAATACTTCAAAATGATTTACTATATCCCGCTACTAAAAAAATAAATACAATTTTCGCTACTACATATCAAATTATGGTCAGGAAAAGTGGAAACCCTCCCAGAAAAGCTGTTGCTTTATATCCATAACTACTGAAGCTAAAAGCACGAAATTTGATAGAATTGGTAATTTTATTTTGTGACTATTTATTTAACTATAAAATAAATTATATTTATTTAAAAACTGTGGACAGCTGTAAATCTTTGGAAAGTTATTAACATATCTCCGAAACCTGATAAACAAAAATATCCAATTTAATGCATTTAGAAAATTGATTTCCCCAACCGACAAAGTTTGTATTGTCTTAAATTCCATAATATGATTGTATCAGACACTTATTTATAAAATATGTTAACTTTATGTTAATATGTTGATTAATGAAATACAAATCAGTTGTTCAGTGTAGTAATTTAATCTATGTTTGCATGATCTACAATATGTTTTAATATATCAGGCGATGATAAGAACTGAGGATTTTCGCCTCAATACTATCTGTACTATGTATACTATGATAAGAAGAGAAATACTATCTGTCATAGTAACGATTTTAATTATCTTATTAAAATGTATACAACTTTGTTGGGGCTTTGATTGTGGAAGAAATTGTTACATGAAAAAGTCTAAAAAATATATTTGATAAAACATAATAACAACTTATAAAAGTACTTTATAAGACAAGTAAAAGTTACATGACAAGTAATACTCGTTATAATAAATTTATTGAAATATGATATATTTATTTCAATGAGAATTATATATTTGAGTAATCTTTGTATACGATATGTTTACTAAACAGTGTGAAGTCATTTTCTGTTTGATTTGTTATAAATAGGAAATAAATGTATATCTAACATGTTTGCCATTGAGTTCGTGCTTATAAATAAGCTAAATCTGTATTAAAAAAAAACAAATTTTCAACGGTAGATTAAAATTTAATTGTATTAAAAAAAATGGTATAAAAATGTCGACACAAAGTAATATTATTTTTTAAAAGAAAGTCTAAAACAACCAAGCAAAAAATAACAATAAAACGGAGAACCGTATCAAAACTTTCAAGCTATTACGCAAATCACCTACTTGAGTAATTTGCGCAAATTTGTTAAAAAATGCATGTTTTATTTTTAACTCCTACTTAAACTTACTTTATTTATTATATAACACTCGAAACTATAAAACAAGTCTTTTTGCAACAGTTTATGAAGAAATTAGTTTGAATTAATTGACATTTAATACACACAAAAATAATGAGTTAAAAGTATGTTGCATAATCGCAAAAGTTGAGACAGATATGTTCGAATCAATTGGGACGAGTTAAAAGTGAACATTTTTAACACTTTTTGGAATTGTAAATTTTAAAATGTAACTTTTGACTGCAGTTGTTTAAGAATTTCTCTTTAGTAAAGTTGTCACAATTCCCTATTGTTGTATAAACTTTTCAAATGCTTGCTTTAAGGATCCTGAATTTGTTATGCAATTCCAAATTTAAATTAAATTTTTGAAATTGTATGATAATAGTTTATTTATGAACTACTGAATACGAGACATTTATTTGAAACAGTTAGACTGTATTGAATGAAATAACATAGTCGAAAGCATGTAAGTTATTTTCGATTTAGGATGGATGAGAAAAAGTAAATTTTTATTCCTGTTTCTGTTGTCAATTTTGATTTATATACAAGCTACTTCAACGTGGATGTTATGCTTAATAAGTCACAAACGGCTATTAGAGGATATAAAATTATAGCGTAAAACGTAAATCAGAAATTGTACGATTTTGAATAATATTAAAGCCTTATAAGAATAGAGAAAATGTAATTTTACATATCACACAAACGTTGGTGCGATCAGAATATTGGTTACAGTTTGTGTCTCCCTAGCGTTCAAGTTATTTAAAGGTAACAAATTTACGTTGTTTTCTGGATTCTATTGTTTGCACCCAACATTTATACATTCCATCAAATAACCAATCACCTTGCAGATATAAAATTAGTTCACATATATGGACAAGTATACATTTTGTTCCTGAGCAATTTAATAGTCCTCGGTTCCGGAATACTTCCCATTCTGCCGCTATATATTGGTCATTTATTTATCACCCAAGTTTCATCTCCTGCAAATTCAAGTGACTGACTCTACTTTAATTAAATTATTAGCACTTTACTTTCCTCGTCACTTTGCCGACATTATTACTTTACTTTATAATTACACATTAATTACATAAAAATGTTATCGGTAATAATTCTTTGTTCTCCAGATTTTTTACTAAGGTTGTGAGATTTAATTTAATTACTACACTCAGTACAGCTTCGGGTTATCTCTGGAATAGCACAGTTTAACGGAATACTATTTTAATTACTGCAGAAAGTAGTTTTCTTTTAGTAAATTAATGTGGTCTACAAACCGAGATATTTCTTTGACATTTTACTTTGAGCAGTTTTAGTAATTTGATATATACGTTTTTGGTAAATAATGTTTCTAATTACGAGGTTATCAAATTTGTGAACAGAAAAAATTTAGCTTTGATAAACGTTGGGATCACTTATTTTTGCCTGTAAATAAAAAAAGTTTTACATTATTAAACATAGTGGCAAACGTAGTAGGAAGCAAAAATATAAAAACATTAGAACATCAGCAACAGTATGTTCTGGCACGAGACATGTATTTATTTCAAATTGAATTAACATTTTATAGAGAGTGAGACAGAGTTTAGAAAATGTAGAAGACTGTTTAAACCCGTTATGTAACTTACTCTACTGGGTGAATGTGCACCATGAGGGGTATATATTTACGATTCTGTATAGTTATATAATGAGCTGATTCTATATATCTAAAATTCAAAAATATCTGATTTCCTTGTATCTGTATTATTTTCAGTATAAAGATACAACTCAGAAGTTTTGCAGTAATACAAATAATAATATATAAGAAAGAGGAAGCAGAGTAGTCGAGTTGCGTCAGATAGACTGGAATCCTCAACACCATTTCTTTGGTTCGAACCCAGTTATTAGCGTTCCATTTACTTCCGATAAACTTTCCTCTCGTATTCATTAGCCTATCTGGCGTTAAGTTACATAGTAATATATAATTTGTAATTACTAATTCAACCAATTAAAGTATTTCTTGCATCATCAGTTATTTAGATTAATGTTCTGATTAGTTAGTGTCTGCTGATATCTCAGCTATCCTTTGACGAATATTAAAACTGAAAGTATTATTCAGTATTACAAGAGCTAATCATTTAACATGAATCACATGTTTAAGTTTCCGACAAATTGGAATCGTTATCTGAAGTTTATAAGATTTGTTTCATTACTATTGTAAAATTTTGTGAAGATTAATTTTGCTCTTTAAAAATTATTACTGACAAAATAAAGGGTTTCCTTGTTTATATAAAAGTACCTGGGTGACCGAGCATCGCTCAGTATTTTTTTTATTGTTTTTTTTTTTTAGGAAAATGTATGTAAATACATATAAACTGTTTATAAAAAAAAAAACACGATTTTAATTAGATCTAACATTTTATTAGATTTTTTTTTTTAGATATAAAACCTAGCACATTCGAATCCTGACGTCCAAAATCCTCTATAAGTTGTACGAATAGGCCATATTTGATATAGTTTATGTATTTTAGAAATAACAAATAATAATTATAACCATTAGATAATTTATATTACCTTTATAGAAGTGCAAAGAATGCAGAAACTGATGAAAAGGCATTCAGAACGGTTAATAACAGCACAAAAATAATATTTTAGTTACGTTTGGTGTTTGAATAAAGAAATAAGTTGAAAATTGTACCACCTGATACACTGTTAATGATTTATGTTTTTTAAATAGTATATAAACATCTGGTGCTAAAATTAACAGATTAACATCTGTTTGTAAAACATCTTTATTGTATCTATTCCCCTATACTTAGTGACTTTAAAGGTGGTAGCCTAAATAAAAGAAGTTAAATTTTATTCGCATTTTTCCGAGTTTATGCACATATTTGCAGACATAAGACCTAGCACATTCGATTCCTGACGTAAAAAACCCCCTATTTGCAAATTTTCATCAAAATCGTTAGAGCCGTTAGCGAGATCCCCAAAATAAATTTATAAACAACTATACAAGAATTGCTCGTTTAATAAGACAACATTTTTCTCAGAAGTCAGTTCCCAAAACATGCCGTGCGTTTTTTAGTCATCCTGTAATAGTTCCCAATAGCTTTTATGTGCTTTTTATGTTTATTGTTGACGACGTGAAAATATTAAAAAATATGAATATACAATTACAAAGTAAAGAAATCATAAAGCAAAAAATAATTTTGGATAAAGGTATTTGAACACGTTTAATTCGAATTTGTTAAAGAGAGGCACTATATACGGTATCTTATAAGATAAAAAGAGAGGTAGTGTAATTGAAAAGGAAAGGCCAGGAGATCTAGAAATATATGATTATTGTACGTCTACCAATAAGTGCCTAAATTATTTTGTTATTAGCAATTCATTATTTATTTTAGTAACATTACTTTTGTGTAATTGCACATGGTATGAAATAAAATTCGATTTACATAGTCCTATTACATCCTTGTAATTGTAAAACAGTTTAATCAAAGATTTTAAAAAAGTTTCCGCCATTTTAAAATTACCAAACTTGGTCATTCGTTACGTATTCGGAGCATGGGAATAGCGCAGCCATCTGAATCATACAAACAATAGCTCTAGGTTTAATTTAGTCGTAAACTCTCTTTGGCTTTTATTTATCCAAAGTTATGACTCTATGTATGTTGCTCAACCTGCGGGGGAAACATAAAAACTTCTCATAAGTGTGAACCCAGTGTCTGTGTTTAAATTGAGTTCTTAATCTATGTGCGAATGTTGAATTCATATTTTTCATTAGAGGTGAATATCTTTTCACAAATAATTGCGTTATGTAACATTGCGTTGGTTTGTAGATTTTACAATGACCAAACTTATTCGGATTGCTTAATGCTTGTCTAAACAACAGAAGCTATTTTGCATTAAAACTCATTGTCTGAGTTGGTGACAAAATGTTCAATGAAAAATTTTTTAAAACAATAAATTACAACATGAAATTTGCAACTTTGTAAATAGTAACTAACATGAAGTAGAGAAGTTTAACTTTTTCTCAGTTTGCAATAATGGTAAACTAGATCTGCCAGTTTTTAACTCCACTTCTCGTTGCTCATTATTTGTATTCTCGAGAAAACGTTTAAATTAAAAGCCTGTTAATAATAAAATAAAAAATTTGCTTGAAATTCATAAAATTTACATAAAGTGCATAATTTGGGTTTTATTTTATAAACTATTGCATAATATATAAATGTAGTCTACGTTACTATTCTTACAAACAAAAGTGGATATACAATTAAGTATTAGAGTGTTCACATTTAGTGGATAATGTTTAAAGTAAAACTACTATATAAATACACATTTGAAACTAAAACTAAACAATAACTTACTTTTAAATGAGTTGATAAGGTTTTATTATTTTTATTTGAGCGTCTTTAACATGCCTTCTTGAACATGAACTAACACAGTTAGTAGGCATTGGTCACATTGGCACGTAAATGTTTCCTTAATTATAAAACCCCTTGCTGCAAACGGCACTTTGATATTGATTGAATTTTTCTTAAAATGCGATGGCAGATGTAATGTATGCAATTTATCAAACGAATTCCAGTATTTGCTTTAAAAATAAACGTTTTAATTTTAATTACAGATATAAATTCAACCTAATTATTATATTATACTTATATCGTAAGATCTCTTGAAAAATCATGTGCTGTTTAATTTCATAGACACGAGGAAAAATATAACATTAAATTGAATTTTTTATAGAACTACTGTGGCTATGGTAGACTTGATTTGAGGTTAGAAGTTGTTGAAATGTATATACTTAGGCCTACAAACAACAAACTATATCTAGGTAAACATTGGGTAAATGGTGTTAGGGATTTTCAACATGGTAAATGAACAAAGCCTATAATTAAGGGTCTTCTATACCTTGCGTAAAACTGCAAAAACATGCACTTCGTACTAACGTGTTTTGGACGCCGTTTATCAACCTAAAAAGTTGTGGAACATCTTAAATTGTTCTAAAAGGCAATGTGCTTTTGTCTTATATCTCATAATTGAAAGATATCGACGGCAACTCATTTTAATCGACGGTTCAACTGAGTAAAAATCGATTATTTTGAATGCATTTTTTGGGAGTTTTAAGCAATAATTTCCATATTTTAAGCGAACACTTAAAAACCATAAAGCCTTTTTTATAACTTTAAGTAGTTTCCCAGATTATTAATTTATAAATAGAATCCGAAACACGTTATTACGAATGCATGTTTCAACGATTTTGCGGCTTGAGTCAGGCCTTTTTGTATTAAAATCATACTGTACACTCGGGAGTTTTCTTCAAGGTAAAGAAGAGCCTTAAAACTGTTTATCAAAGACCTGAAATCAATTTTGGAAAACAAAATCAGAGAGCATACATTTTAATCGTAGTCCTATTTAAATCAATGGTTTTAATCCCAAATGTTTTAAATACATATAAAACTATATAATTGTTTACTTTAAAATTTACTTGAGTTTTCATCGACAGTAGGCCAATATTTTTAGAATATTTATAGAAGCTTAAAACTTGTTTGATTCTATTAAACTAGCAATAATTCAGACTAATAGCCCAAGACAGTGAAAGGTTATAATGTAGTTTTATGTTTGTAGGTCTAAGTTGTATTAATACAAGTGAAATGTATTAGTTAGACTTTCATTTTCAAACTATTGGTTGTTGGTAATACTGCATTTCAAATAATGGCCTTATTTATTTAGCCGATACTGAGCATTTTTCTAGGATAGTACGCAACAACTTAAAGCTTAGAATTCAAATCATATTTGTAATGTACATATAGTTTTACTTTATACTTGAGTTATTGGTAGCCTCAATAATATTTCTGTAATCTTCCGTAAGAATAATGTATACAGTGTTCATAAAGTCCCTTTATTGGAACGAAATTCCTTAACGTGGGTTGCGGTAGGAGTTAACAAATAGAAAATGTAATGCGTAACGATTGGTTGCTATGACAATGAATGTAAATACATTCATGAAACATGTGTTTAGGTTCATCAATTTAAATTAAGAGACGATCGGTTCCGTCCGGCGTCGGCGTCGTTCAGATATTATCGACAAGCGCTGAATTACATTCAATAAACATACAATGTTTGTTCATCAGTCTAGGCCTAACCTAAAATAATTATTGTATGTATATTTAATTTATTTTACCTGCCTTAACGGCAACATAAATACAATAATTTTAGGTTAGGCCTAGACTTAAAATTACTTTTTAGGCCTAACCTAAAATTATTGTATGTAGGCCTATGTTGCCGTTAAGACAGGTAAAATAAATTAAACATACACACAATAATTTTAGATTAGGCCTAGATTGATGATCGAACATTTTATGTTTATTGAAAGTATTTACAATGAATGGACATTTTTATCTGTGTTTACCATCTTAGCTTTGATGTTATAATTAATTCTACGCCTTTACTATAATACCATCAAACGTATGGAAACAGTAAATATTTGTATAAAAAATAATGTAATAATAAACGGCAATTAAAAGATTAAAATTATGTGTGTATGTTGCCGTTAAAGTTAGTAAAAGAATTGAAGAAAAGGCGTGATGAACTTCGTTCCTGACGGGGGTCTCACGATCGCACACATTAACTTTTTTTTAGATTTGTTAATGAAAATAAGTTAACACAAGTTTTTATATATCTTGTGCTGCATAATGCCGGCGGCGACACACAGAATCAGACACGGTCGGTCATAGTCAAAGCTTTTAGTCTTTTCTGTCTGTTTGACTGATATTGACTGATCCTGTATGTGGGGGTTTTAAACAATGGGCTTCATGAATTTCCGCATAGGCCATTGCCCTTTGGCTTCCCTCCATTTTCAGTTCATTTGCAGTTCTTCTGTCCATCAGATTGTTGTATTGTGTGCATTCAGTGCTTATTGAAAGTTTTTAACCTAACTTTGAAATGAACTTTGAAGAGGAGTAAGAGGAAGTCATAATAATGACGTGGAACTTGATGATTTTGTTTGAAAAAGACACTAATAACTGAGAACTTTGGGTACACCCTATAAACTAGAAGAGGAACCTCGTAGACTTTATTAAGGAGTTGAAGAGCCATCCCGAAAAATTCGAAAACTACTGTCGAAACGTTCAAATACATCTTAAAAAAATCCAGGATAAGATTAAAAAACAAAACAAGAATTGGAGAAAATCACGTAACAAGGAGCGGTTGTGCGCGCACGCATGCGCAGGTGGCTCTGACGGACAGTGAGTGTCTGATAGCTTTTGACTAAAGGTGTATTTTGAGGGAGCTGCGTCAGTCAAGGAAAAACGTCTTTAGACGTCTGTTTGTGTCTGTTCGTCTAGTTCGATGCAATGTGTGGCGACCCCATAACCACCCATGCTAAAAACCTCCTTTTAGTCGCTATTAGTCAAAATGACTAAAAGTGACTGACCGTGTCAGATTCTGTGTGTGGCCGGCCTAACAGGACACATTTTTTGAAATAAGAGTTGATGATAACCACCCAGGTTTTTCACCTTAAAAAAAAAATTGACATAAGGTTTAGACTTTTGTGATTTTGGGGGCTTGAGAGGGTAGGAGGGGGGGGGGGTAAACATTAAAAATATAAAGGTAGGTTATGTATACACAATTGAAAAGCAAAAGAAAAACAGAATGGCGCCAACTAGAGCGTCGTATCAGCTTGCTTCGTTTCAGAGTAATGGATAATCAAAGTTCTGGAAAATGATATTGTCATCATAACATCAAAGCAGAAAAAACAGATTAGAACACCCTAATATGTAATATAATTTGTTGATATTAGGAAAAATTAGGTATTGCAGAACTTTGATTGTCCAATACTTTGAAACAAAGTAAGATATTAGCTCTAGTTTACGCCATTGTGTTTCTTTTATAATAAGTTTTTCAATGATGTATTATATGACCTACCTTTTTATTTGAAATTGTTAGCCCCCTTTTACCTTCCTAGGCCCCCAAAATCATAGAAGGTCAGACATATAAAAAAATGTGTCCTGTTATCCAACGCAAGATTTATACAAAGTTTTGTTAACTTATTTTCAGTAACAAAAATAATGAGGTGGGGGGGTTAAAGGGACTTTATGTATAACTTAAACACATTGACCTCGGTCACATTTATACTCAGAATGATAATTTGTTTAGTTTTAATTTCGTTTTAGAGTCGATATAAATGCAGTTGTGTGTTTTATTTAGTTGGAATTTATTTATTAGTTTAAAACCCCTCATTAATATTAAAAATAAAATATATATTTGGTCTGTGTAAAATTGATAAGTAGCGAATTTTTTTAATGAAAAACTTTCTGGGATAAAAATGAATTGTAGAAAACATGTTTCAGTTCAACATTTCCCTCTGTAGTAAATTTTTCCAAAAGAGCAGAGGTAAAGTCAAGCCTTGGGTTTGGAATGTATTCTTAGTATTATTGTTAAAATTTATTGTGACTCTCTTCCAAGCTTTCACTGCCATTATTTGTAAAGTCGTTGAATACGCAGCTTCGCGGAGAATAGCAGTGTGAGACAGCACTATCTTTCTGCTTTCAATAGAATATTTATGCACCTATTTAACCGGTTGAAATCAGATCACAAAACCCACCGACAGGGAATATCATCATAATGTTCACGATTCCACGCTTGAACGTCATTTAAAGTCAAGGTTTATAAAAACATTCGTCTCACTGCAATGTGTATAGGCTACGTCAACGACGCACACGTTTCCTTATAATCTGAGAAAGTTTATAAGAATCTGTGTATTGAGTTTAAGTGCTGTTTGTTATGGTTGCGTTAAATGCTAAGGTTATGACTAAAAGGAAAATAATTTTAGAAAATTCACTCAAATATTTTTCATTTGGCCCCTAGAAACGGACGTACATTTATTGTTAAATAACTGTGAGGCAAAGTGTTAATGTTATCTGAAAACTTTGTTAAATATACTTGCATAGAACACAAATAGTACATGGTGATTACCGTTTCTTAAACTAGTTTAAAGCTTTAAATATCATCGTAGTAGTACAACATAATTGTATGACTACATTTTATGTATATATTCCAAATAAAATATGGAACGAGTTTTATACATCGACATTTTTCTTACAATTAATATTATTTGTAGAAATGAAAAATGAGAAAAAAATTATGGAAATCTAAAGCGATGTTACACTAAATTTATAATCCGCCCATAATGTAGACTAATGTTAACTTAGTAAAATTAAACGTATATATTGCCATACTTACCCTCCCGCAGTAAAACAAAATAGAGTGAATAGCTAACACATTTATTTTGATAAAATATTTTAAAATAATAAAGTAACAGAAACCATAATAATTGAAATAAAGTTAAAAGGATGCAGTTAACTTGGGAACTATATCTATTACTGTGTTTTTGTATTTTTATTAGTGTGAAGTATGAAAAATATTAACTAAACTGCTACTTTATAATATTTTCAAGAAATACCTTTGTTCTTTTCAAACATGAATCCCATGAATTATTTTACTATATTACCTTGGAGGTTTAAAATATTACATATTGAAACTAAACAATATTAAATAACTGAGACTAATGACACTAAATTTATTACGATTTCATGTGCATGCAAATAAAAATTTTACGTATGCATCAGAGATTTTAACGGTGGAGTAAGAAATACTGTCGCAAAATTGTATATTTAACATACAATAATTTATTTAATAACTTATAAATACACTTTTAAAACCAATTTGTTTTTGTTCATTGTGATATAATGTTCATGGAGTTGGGGAGGGGTAAGAGAGGAATCCTGAAAAAGCTAATTTTAAAGCTTTAAAGTGTCAATTAAATTCTATTATACAGAAAATGTAATAGTTTCGACTAAATAATTGCATTACTACTTTTTCCAAACAGGCAAGTAAACTGAATGGAATTAAGAAAAGCAATGCTGTGAATGACTACACCAGGTTGATTAGTTCCACTAACTTATGCGTTAAGGACTATAAGTACGTGCTTTTATTTATTAAAAGTGTCACTCATGTTTTTCCATTACAATGCAAATTTCACAGATAATTTGATACATATTAAAATTAGGACCTATTCTTGCATAGGACTGCCTACATGAAAAGTTATACACCTCTTTTAAATTTGATATTTTTACTTTCTTTTGTAATCTTCTACGAATTATATTAAAATTCTTTTGCCGTTTATTATAACACATAGGTTTTTACAAACCAACGAAAGTAGTATTATGATTAAAAAAATTTATATAGATCGTTGAATAACTGTAATAAGAAGTTATTATAATATAAAAAATGTATCATTTTCAATTAATAGTTTAAAACATATTTTTAAGTATTCAACGAATTTGTATTCCTGCATCCAAATCTAGACTTATGATCTTAGTTGAAATCTACAGTAATGTAATTTTGAAAACGGTTTTGTAAAAACAATACAGGATGTTAATAAAAACCTTAGCGTGCAATATTCGGTCCACACACAGAAAGGAAGAAACAGTGTTCAGTCAAATATTATCCTCTTCGTTATTCGCCATTTGTTTAAAATAACTAACTTTGTTATTGACAAAACACTAAACAAATTATTACTTTGTAACTAACTGTCTACAACGAGCAAGTTAAGCCTACATCTAATTGTTGGTGCAATTCTAGAAAATTGATTTTATACTACTACTAACAATTATATAAATTCCATAAAATTATGGTTTAAGCTAATGGTTGTGAGTTTCCAAAAAAATAGTTTTTAGTCAATATCTCAGATATCCTTTGACGTACAGAATAAATTAAAACCAAGTTGTTCGTCTCATTTGAGAAAAACATATTTTGTGTCTTTTCAAGAAAAATAACCTCCATGTGGCAAAATAAAAATTTGTGCAACTTATTTAAATGGTCTTACAAAAAAAAAACTTAATATCTAATTTATTTATACATTTATATCATATTTATAAAAAAAATTCAAAATGACTTATATTTGAAAAATAAAAAGGAATTAGTAAATGTTTACTGATAATTTGTATTTCTTTTTGTAGGTACAATCCGAAAATGGTTTTTAGTGACTCCCTATTTTCATCCGTTGACAATTTAAAAAGAGTCTGACATCGGTCTTTCAATCTCATGATCAAGGTCATCCACATTTTTGTAAATTTTTAAGATTTTAAATTGAAAAAATTGCGATTAGTAGATTCTGTCTCCTATACATTTTTTATATTTCGAAAAAATCTAACAGCTGAAATCTATATTTTTGACTTAAGAACCTGCTACAAACTGTGAAATGCAGGAACTCTAAATAATCGTAAACAATATATAACCGGTTGTTGGATCAATACTGGATACTTTAGTCTCACGTGTTGACGTCATAGTGTTGTAAGTACAACTGGTTTTATCGGAAGTAACATCTGATTGTAACCGTATATTAGCATACTTGTTTACTTGAGCTTTACTGCTACTTGCAACATTCGCTGTGTTAAGCCTTTTGGCATCTATGGTCTTGGCATTGGATTTAGGTCTTTTGATTGTACTTTTCTCCATCTTAATTTATCTTAGCGTAGTTTCGAAGATATATACAATTAATTAGGTAATCTTCGAATACTGTAAAAACGCTTTTTATTTCTCTATTTACATTGGAAAACTAATCAATTCCAGTTACTAGTTTCACTAACTTCATAGTAAATTGAACAATTTAACCTCTCTTTAAACACTTATTTGTTATGAAAATGAATAATTATTAACACATTCATAGCTGACGGGGTACATCAGTATAACAAAATACTAATATATTCGGAGCATCTAAATATGTACTGTTTGTTGAGATAACATTTAAAAACTGTGTCTATTCTATAGATCAAAATAATAATAACATAGTATACTAGATGGCTGTCTTTGTTTACAATACAGTTTGTTTATTCTACAAACTTCAGCCTAAAAAATAGCTTACGTTAAGCTATTTCAACCACAATCTACAGCAGGGGTTCTCACTAGGATTTCTTAGAGAGCCAAATAATTCGTAACAAATTTTCCTCAGGGCCGCAAGTACAAACAGTATAATTTAGGTTAATTACAGAATGTCTATTTCTTATTGCAGGCAGACTATGATAAGCGGGCCCCCCAATGTTAATTTTCATGCATCACTCCGCGGCGGTTAGGCCAAGAAAGGTTATTAATATATTTAAAATATAATAATATTATATTATTTTTTAATATATCAATACCCTTTCTTGGCCTAACCGCCGCTAATGTATGAAAAATTAACATTGGGCGCCGCTTATTATAGTCTGCCCCTTATTGCAATACTACACTATGAAATGGCGTTAAATAACTTACAAACAATATAATTATAAAATAAGTTTATTACATCACAAAAAAAACTTTTTGTATATAAAAAAGAACGGAAATGTATTTTACTTGACTCCAGGAATACTTGAATGTGTTAATCAGTTAATCCTTTGAAGTCGATGGGCGAAATCTTTCACAACTCTCTAATATGGCATCTATGTTAGCAGGTTGGGAAGAAACTGAAATTCTCAAAATTTTGTCAACGTTCTCACTCGTTAACCTGGATCTGTATTTGTTTTTTATGAACTTCAGCTTACTGAATGTAGATTCACAGACATATGTAGAGGCAAAAACACTCAAAATTTTCTGAGCACAGTCAATTAAGTTAGGAAATTTTTCCTTTTCAACTGCTTTCCAAAACTCGTAGTGAGCTTTATCCTTCTTTTTTTGTTCAAAAATACTTTTGAGCTCCGTATCACACTGGAGATCAATTAACTCATTTTTCAAATCCCTAGCTTCGTATCCAAAAACAGAAAGATGAGCTACATTTGCTGTTGTTATTGCCCATGGATTTTCCACCAAACGAAATGGCTCTTGATACTTCCTGAAGTCAGTAAACCTCACAGATATTTCGTCCTTTAGGTCTGCCAACAGCTTTAGTAAATCAGAAACATCTCGACTTTCATCTGGATTTTCATCAAACAGAGTTTTAACAGAAGGAAAGCTGGAATAATCACTGTTTGACAATTCTTCAATATACATATTGAGCTTTTGTTCCTGTGAAAACACATTACTCATCATTTTCGTTACAATTTTATTGTTGTCTCCTTGCAATCGAGTCAGTGTTTCATTCATAATGCCCATTGTATCAGTGAGAAACGCTACTTTAAGCCACCAACTAAAATTATAAACATCAGGATACTCCTTTTCCTTTGTAGCTAAAAACAGAGTAATCTCATGACGAATGCTGAAGAAACGTTCCAAAACTTTACCCTTACTCAGCCATCTCACTTCTGTGTGGTAAAGAACGTCCCCGTATTGAGATATAAGTTCTTTCAAAAACTCTTAAAACGATCTGTGGTTCAGTTCATTTGACCTTATAAAATTCACGATCTTTACAACTGTTTTCATAACATGGCTGAAATTTTCACCAAATCTAACAGCTAAGGTTTCTTGATGAATGATGCAATGAAAACTTAATAAACTATCATTCCCCAAATGTTTTTTTAACAGGTGAACGAATCCTATATTTCGACCTAACATTGATGGGCAACCATCAGTACATGCTGAAAAAACCTTTTTCAAATCAATGCTACGCTTGTTAAAAAAACTTACTATTGTGTTCAAATAATCAACACCTCGAGTTTGTCCAGTCATAGGAATCATGCCCAAAAAATCTTCTTTAATAACACAATCCTTGGATACATACTTAACAAACAATAGCAATTGAGAAATCGACGTTATGTCAGTGGATGAGTCGAGCGCAATACTACAATATTTGCTTCGCTGCAGTTCATCGGTAAGATTAAGTGCAATATTTGCTGCCAAATCTTGTGACCGTCTCATGCAAGTTGAGTCAGACAGCTGAAGTTTTGAAACTTCATCTAATATTTGCTTACTATTAGATAAGTGTGAAAACAAAGTTTTACAAACGGTAACAACACATTCTTTAACAATTTCTGCCTCCGAAAACGGCTTCATCTTTTGTGCTAAAATTTCTGTTACTTGGTAGGATGCTTTTGTAGTAAGCTCATTCTTGTTCATTGCATTAAAAAGTGTACTACGTTCACAAGCAAAAGACTTTTTCAAAGATTGCAATTTTTCCTCTCGGATCTTTGATTTTTTCGGAAAATTTTCTTCAAATTGCGAATGGATTGAAGTGTAGTGTCTGTTCAAATTATAACGTTTGTTTCCATTTACTATTTCACGACATATCAAACATAGGGCAGTCCCTTCTTTCTTACCTTTTGTAAAAAAGAATTCTCCCTCCCACTCAGCTTGAAATTCGCGGTTTTCATCCTCAAGTTTTCGTTTCCGTCCTTTTGCGCACACTCCTGACATTTTTAATTAAAAAATCAATCACTGTACTTAATGTTAATTTCGTAAAATAAAATGTTCAGTTGATAAAGTTAACCGCACTAAAATCACATTAACACTGGCGCAACTTATACAGGTTAGCACTGAGCTAAATAAACTCCCCACTAATGACAAGCAAACCTAGCCGGCCGACTAACCGGGGATGACTAATGCCAATGAATACTTAACACTTATAAGAAGCGAAACCGTAGTGCTTTTCAGGGCGACGCTTTTGAGTCCTGAGATTTTCTAGTTCACTGATACTAAAACAGGTTTCGCTAGCGTCAACGTGGTGGACTGTACTTCTTTCCCAGACTCGGACTGTACATTTCTCCCCAACTTGGAGTTTGGATCGTTGACACACCCCACCCCATCATACCCCGTCACTTTCACTCGTGCTAATTTCCAATGTTTGGGATTTTTGTGTTGACAGATTAGGTTCCACCCTGACGGATGGCTTTGGTTGTTTTTCTTTTGGCAAAATACATACCTGCATTATCGATTTTTCCAGGCAAACCATTGCTCGGACGAAATAAATACACATGACCTTTTTTATTGAAAAATACCTCCCCTACACGGTGGTATTTTTTATTTTTCTCTATCTTCATCCCAGCTCGAAATATTAAGGATAATCGAAAAAAAAATGATAATCGATTTTTTTCAACTTTGGGAAATCGATAGACTGGTAAACTTTTTTTATGTTAATATTCATACTTTAAGGTACTTATAAAAACAAAATCAGCCGTATTGCAAATTACTGTTAGTTGTAACCTACACCGACTAGGCTAATATTTTATACTTTTTATTTGCTTAACAATGTTTAAACAAATTAAAAATTTAAAAATTATTGGTTTGTAATGGTTTATCCAGTGTAGCCTTAGCATAAGACAATCCTTCATTGCTAATGCGCGACACAATGTTTGGCGTCGCTCTGCCAAGGTCATTGCACATTACTACTGACTCATGGTCTGCTTACCCTACAGCCGCGCCGCTTCACCCCTCCTCCTGCGCAAGCCGCTTCTTTACATCCATAACTGATTGTACACTCAGTAGTCTGAGTAAATAAATAAGTAGAAAAAAGCGACAGATTTTCAATATCCTTAATAAATTAATATAATATAGCTTTATAAAATATTGTATAATTTTTTTATTAAATATTTTTGTTTTACTTTTAAATTTATGTTTTTTTCTATCACTAACAGTCTGAGGGCCGCAAACATTCGTTCCCAGGGCCGCATGCGGCCCGCGGGCCGCGTAGTGAGGATGGCTGATCTACAGGATTGGTTGACGAAGAACATTGGAGCCTCTCTTAGTAAATAATAAACGTAATAGCATCAATCATAAAAGGTGTAAGATATTTTTAATTAACTGTATTATGAGTTTTGTATAGTGACAATAATGTATTACTTACGTCACTGTCAAAGATAAAGTAAAGGGATACGTATTATAGTTTTAAATTTTGGAACCCCTTAGACTGGCCACTAATGTAGCCTATTTTTTCTTAATATTTTATATTTATAATATGACTTTAATATGACTCTTAAATTCTTTCGTAATCTATATAAATAAAAATGTAAATGTGCGTTTGTTCAAAATCGATAATCTCCGAAAGTTCTTCACTGAATCCTTTGAAATTTTGACACAAACTTTCGTTTGAATACATGCGTGTTTGTATATACTTTTTAAAAAACATGAGCATTTATTGAAGATAAAAACAAACAAAAATATATTAATATTTTATGGTAATGGGAAACGCCTTACTAAATAATAAACACATATGTTTATTGTTGTTACAGTATTCAGGTGTTTGCTTTAATATTTCCAATAACAGCTGATTTCAAACTTTGAAGCAATTATTTAATTTCTAACTTTTAAGGTTAGGTTTTGATTAAAGTGTAGTGGGTCTTGCTGGTTCTTTTCACCTTTATTATAACTGCTGTTATAAAATATCCGAAATAATTTGATTTGGACATTTACTATCTTAGCTTTAGGGTTATTATTATTAAACAACACCTTTATTATAAAAACAAACATAACATAATTATGTGTATAGAAGGTTCCAGCGAGGTTGGCGTTCAGAGCACGCAGGGGTGTCCCTTAGTCTTGAAATAAAATTTAACATTTATGTAATAAATAATGTAATAATTTATCTAAATACAAATTGTCAACTTTTACTCAAAATAAACCATAATTTAAAAGAAACTTAATGTAAAGTTTATTATTTTAAAGAATCATAAACATACAAATTCAATTAAATTGTTCTAAGTACTATTCGTACATAAATTTTACACGTAGAAGTAAAAATTATTTAGTCAATTATTCCATGGCATTGTAGTAACAGTAAAAATAAATTTAATATTCATTAGGTATTTAACAATTATAAGCCTATTTAATCACTTTTCACTAGTTTTTACATCTTTTGCTTATTATTTCAGTGTTAAGTAACCATTATTAATTGATGTTTATAATTTTAAAAACCGGAAAATTTTATGTAACAATTAAATTGCACAACAATAACAGATTACTATTAGTTCCTGGTAAATGGAAATAATTAAAATAAAGAACAGGACTTTTAAATACCAAGACGTTATAAAGGTTATTATTAATCTATTGAAGGCCTTAATCTATTGTATATAGCTTAACATTATTAAATGCCAGCCAACATAAGTCATGAAGATTGCTTAATGTCAAATACCACTTCATATTGATTTACTGACATACTGACGGAAGCCGTTTAACCAGATATTGTTGTTTTAGTTACCTCATCTGTAATAACATACTCTGGTCTGAATTGATGTAAACTTAACAAGAGATTAATAGTTGTATACATAAATATCATTCTATTCGAGCAAAACGTAGGATGTATTAATCAACTTTGTGCAACGAAGTGAAACATATTATTTATTTTAATAATATCAAACAATTCGAATTTTAGATAGTAAAAATGTGAAATAGAAAAAAATCGTCGAATCTACTGAAGGTTGCTACTAGCAAAAACATTGTTAATGGATACACAAATAGGTCATGTTTAGAGAAACATCTTTTATTATATTTAATCTGGAGAATATGTTTATAAGATGCATGTACTCCAATGTTTACAATGTATAGTGTTTCTTCAATTAATTGAACAGAATGTCAATAGCGTTATATAACAAATTATTTTCTACTTAATCTACACCGATATTACAATTTAAGAAAGCATATTGGTAAATGCGTAGGTGTTTCTTGAACAAATTAAATACAAAACAAAAGTAAAGAAATATAAAAAATAAATAAATTTATTAATATTACATCATATAAGAGAATTATTATAGGAAAGGCTACTCCGTGGTTCGCATACCAACATGTATTTTGCAAATTATTTTTAATAAACTTGTTGGTTTTGAACCTTAAAGCTAAGCAAGTTAAAAGTTTTGAATATCTGAATCAAATGATTTATTTTACTATAAAACAGGAAAAGTTGAAAAAACCAGCATGACTCAGGTGCAAACATGATTCCACCATCCGAAAATCGGATGAGCTATGTAATTTAAACGGACAACTAGTAAACGTTTTACTATTTATAAATGTTATTTGGAATCGTTCTTAAAATTCAGTATTTCTCCCTCAAATTTGAGACTATTTCCCTTAGATTGATAACACAACATGGTCCATGATTATTGCAGAGTTTGAAATTTCCCAGATACTAATACTTTAAAGAAAATGTCGGCTTCAAACATTAATTCCCTTGGAGATCAAACACGTTATATAAAGCAATTAAACAACAATAATTATCACACTTACGTAACTTTAATATGGTTATAGCGATGTGCATAAGCTCTGTAAATAAATAAAACTATTTCCGTTCAAGTGGCAAGATGTATAATTGCCGTAGTAATTTAGCGTGTGAGTTTCCCGCGCCCTCTGCCGGAAGACGAACTGATCTTTCACCCAACTCTCTCCAACATTTAAAAGAGTACAGATTTTACACAAAACTGTTCGCACATTCTGAGTCGTTGTAACTTTAAACATTTCGACGTTTATAGATTGACGTGATATGACTTACTTTCTCTCCAAATTTCTGAAGTATTTGTTGTTCTCATTAATATGCATGAGTAGTAAGTCAGCACGATTTGGAATTTATGCATCACTTTGTTATAAACAGTAATATTTTCGAACTCACTTTACTGAAATTTCTCAAATTATCGTTAAATAAAGCTCTTTAAAAGATGTCCTACACGAGAGCAGCCTACCTACCGTAATTGGGCCCTTCAATATTCGAAGAAAAAAATTTTTTAGTTCTGATAATTGGAATATGTAAATTTGCATGTCTTATAACTTGGCCAAATCTGATTGTAATACGTGTATATGAGAAATACAACTGTGATGTTTTAGGTACGAAACTGTAAACATAGTTTAGTTAAAGTTTAATAAATGTTTTTAAACTGTTCATTAGGAACATTTTATCAATTATCTAGAACAAACTCTTTAAACTTAATATTGTATAAAAGGCTAAAGTATTCTCTTTTCGTTTGAACAATTCCGTTCTTTAAACTTTAAACACTTTATTTACTAAAACTTTAATCGAAGTAAGTAAATTAAAATAATTAACTTCAATGAAAGGCTAGGCCGCAAATTTCTGGAAAATGTCTTTTTATAATACATATTTAGTGTACAGACGAATATATTCACAGTAAAACATATTCCAAATAATATAACCAGAGAATAATATATTGCAGAGAAAGTATTTAATATATATAATTAAAATATAAATATATAATATAAATATTTAATATATATATATTATTTCTTACAAGGTGCATATAAAATGTAAATTATATTTGCATTTTATACTGTGCTGCTAAGGGGTGAAATTGTAATAACAACCCCTAAAACAATACAAATTAATTATTATACTTCCCATAAATATAGAGAGCTGGAAATTGGTACATTTATTTTGTACAATATATATAATATATATACATATATATATATATAAAGTAAACAATATTTGAATATTGTAGTGTAGTAACAAGGGGTGAAAACGTGGTAACAACCCCTAAAACAATACAAATTAATTGTTATATTTCGCATAAAGCTAGAGGGCTGGAAATTGGTACATTTATTTATTACGAGGTACATATAAAATGTAAACTATATTTGCATTTTATACTGTGCTGCTAAGGGGTGAAAATGTGGTAACAACCCCAAAAACAATACAAATAAATTTTTATACTTCCCATGAAGCTAGAGGGCTAGAAATTGTTACATTTATTTCTTACAAGGTACATATAAAATGTAAACGATATTTGTATTTTTCAGTGTGTTGTAAGGGGTGAAAATGGAACAACAAC
>JAGFPH010000460.1:350761-399213 GCA_018207615.1 Philaenus spumarius
AGAGCTGGAAATTGGTACGTTCATTTCTTACAAGATATATATAAAAAACCCTAAAACAATACAAATTAATTATTATACTTCCCATAAAGCTAGAGAGCTGGAAATTGGTACATTTATTTCAAACCAAATTTCCATTTTGTATTGTTCTATCAGCTTCGATTATATTACAACGATTTGGAGCTTTTTCATTATTTTTCACAAAAATCGTTAATATCTCGAAAACGGTGTGTTCTAGAGCATTTTTGACGATTCTCGATCCCTCTTTAAGAAGCACCATCTTTGCCAGTTATGGGTTATACAACGGTAAAGTGTATATGTCCCTGGGGGCTCTTCCCCCAAGACGAATTTTGACTTCTACAAATTGGGTAAAATAAGTGAGAGACGGGTCAAAATGTATATTTTTTATTGCACGTTATATTTCGTCGGCTTCGATTATATTGCAATAATTTGAAGCTTTTCATTGTTTTTTTCACAAAAATCGTCAATATCTCAATCCGGTTTAAAATATTAGTGATTATTACGTAGAAAGGTTCAAAAATAAAAAAAAATATTTTTTCTCATTTAGACTATAAAATAAAAAGAAAAGTGCAGCTCATAGTATAGGAAATACGAAATTTGCGTAGCAGTGAACGTGTTAGTTAAGGATGAGGTAAACATCCACTAACATATTGAACATCCTCCATCACCTGAGCTATGTATTTTAAATGCACAAGTATTTACAGGCATTCTTAACCAGTTCAAATCTATATAATATATATAAAAACCAAATACCACTCACTGACTGACTGACTCACTCATCACGATTTCTTAAAAACTACCAAATGGATTGCAATGAAATTTGGTATGTAGCTTCCTCTAGGGCCCTAGGTGTTCGCTAAGAAAGGTTTCCCCAAAATTAGAAATTTTATGGGGTTTTTGGGGGGGTCAAATTTACTAAAAAAAACCAAACGGATTGGAATGAAATTTGGTATGTAGCTTCCTCTAGGGCCCTAGGTGCTCGCTAAGAAAGGTTTCAAAAAAAATTCTAAATTTTAGGGTGGTTTGGAGGGTCAAAGTTACTAAAAAATCCCCATAAGAAATACATAGTGTAGGCCTACTATATTTATTGATATATTTTTTTTTTGCTAATATACATTTAACTTTGAGTTGTCTATCCGTGTGCAACGCTGGATCGGGGTGAAAATGTAATAACAACCCTTAAAACAATAAACATTTATTACTATGCGGCGAAACTTTGGACCGTGTGCGAAGCCACGGGTTTAGTATGTTATACTTCTGCAGTTGTTGTGAACCTAATATATTTTCTCATAGAAGCTATAAAGTTGGTTACACCTGAATTAATTGTTTAAACTTTCATTAATTTTTCCATATTATTTCTTATTATACATTGTAAACATAATAAGCGAGCAAGTCTAGGCAATTATTTTAAACTTAAACCTATTAATGTTTATTTATTTATTTTCTCCGTGAGATATATTTTTTTTAAATAATAGGGTCGTACAAAATTTAAAAAACATTTTTTGTTCACCATTTTAAGATATATATGGAATTTGAATTGTTTTTTATATTGGTTTTCCATTTCCCAGAGATTCATTTTTATGTTGTAAAACATGTGGTAATATGCACAAGATAGTCATAGCTAGAAAGAGTTTGTTATTAACAATGTTTGGTAAAGTGTTACGTTCTGATTATGAAGTAAAAAAATAAAAGTGAAAAAACCAAAATTTTGTACGTTTATGATCGTTATTTTAAAAAGGGAACAAGTCTAATTTTTTCTACTGTATTTTAACTTTTAAAATACATCGAAAATGTTGTTTGCATTTGAAATTTCTTGAAAAAACACTCCCACCTAAAATATATTTTTTACTGATCTGGGATTTGAAAAATAACAAAGATCCTTAGATTAGGGCTTTAATTGAAACCTAATGTCTTAATTAATTCGGATGTACATTCCGCACCGGTGAGCTGTTATATAAATTGAATTATACAACAGGACTCAATATTTATTCTGAATATAAATTTTAATTCATGAACAAATATTTTGATATATCAAATAAATCCTGTCATTATGATAAATATTTTGTATATTATAAATATTTATAACGGAAATCAAAAACAAATGTAGGGTATTGGTATTATAAATGAAACACTTTGACTCGAGTTGTCAAATATTTTCATGAGTTTCCCTGAAATAAATATTAATTTATTTGTGTTTACGATTCTTGTATTTACACATATTCAGATTTACATTTGTGTGATGAACACTGAAATATAATTATATTTGGGGAAATTAAGTATCTATCAGTCAGGCATTGTGTTCTTGCATTTGAAATAAGCAGCAACACTGAACCAATTTAAGATGGCATAATGCTTATTTGCGTAGCCTATAATAATGTATGAAACTGTTTAACACGTACGTGGAATATGTTGGGGGCGATGCATGGGTGTTACAAGTGAAAGGCAAATACAATGAAAGGCAGTTGAGAGTAGAAATCGAAGCTAACGTGAACGTACGTGACGGATCTACGCGTGAACGTGCAGTCGATACGTTGTAATGTTTGTAGGAAGAGACGACTTTTATTGATGGCAGCTCTTATCAAAGTTGTGCAAATAATTTACAAAAAAAATGTTATTTAATAATACAAAATAATGTAAACTCCTATAAAGACGATAGGAGCATTTGTATCAGCATTTCAAAGACACTATCCTCAGCACAGGTCGGCTAAAACTACAATGTATACAAATTCCACTAAACTAGAACTGTACTGAAATTAATTTTGAAAGTGAAGGCATTTTAGCCCAGGAAACACATATTGCTTGCCCAATCAGACTGCTCTCCTTCAAAACTTATTAATTTGTTGAGCTTACCCATTGGGTTGTAGTATGGCTTTTGTAGCTTTATCACTGAGGATGGCGACTTTGTCGTTGAAACGCGTTTGATTTATTAAACGTATTTGTTGTGAGATTTTGTGTTATTGTTTTGTTTCATCTTACCCATTACAGTTTTGTTTAAAACCTTTCAAAACTATCATGGAAACAATGAACAATGCTAAATATCTAAAAGAAATCAACTGAAACTTCATACGTTACAGTTCCACCGTTTTTCCCTGAAAATATTTACTTTATGCCTAAATTACTTAAGACAAATAATTCAGAGAGCCAAAATACTTTGTTTAGTTTTAACAAACCTTAACAGTATAGGTACAGTAAAGTTCGATTAAAACAATGTTTTGCTAGGATTTAAATGGCCGGATTTGTAGCCGTTTTGACATGTAACAAAATAAATAACAGATAGAACAGCTGATTTAAGGACAACACAATTTTCGGTTAAGTCAAGAGCCCTTTTTGTACAATCATATTTTTACAAATTAATTAATAAACTTAATTATGTGCGGGTTTTAAACTTTTATTGTCAAAATAGTATAACATTACCAACTCAGATTATTCCTGTTTACATACAAGTAAACACGTTCTCAGCGTGAGAGATGTTTAAATGACAGCAAACATTTATGTTGCATTTATTTCGGACTTTTAATATTAATTATCCTTTCAGAATATCAAAATAATAAGTTTTTAAAATAAATAATGATTGTGTTATTTATGTTATGGTGTTCAGAAAATAATTTTTTTTTAACATTACGATTTTTGTAAATCACGAAGAAATTAGTTAAAGTAAATATCAATGAAATGCCATATTAACAAAATCTAGTGCTGTATTTTGATGAATTATGAAAAGAGAAATTTCCGTTACATAAAATAATTGCAGCCTAACATTTCTATTGCAACAGATTCTCGCCCAACTTACTTTCATTCAGAAATATTCGTCCAACACCCACACTTCCTATCATTGATACACTTTCTCCGCCCGTTTAAAAAGATGACATTTTATTGATTGTGTGTTTATGAGAGTATTGTTTTGTTGCGCACACATTGGTTTGTGGGTTAGTGTTACAGTTTGATGAAACTGCAATACTTGTACCGTGATCGAAGATATAATGCAGGCCTATGTGTAGCGGAGTGCGTCATGCAGAAAAAAGAAAAACTAATTGAATATATTACTAAACTTATAATTATGTAGCCTACACATCGTTGCAAATATCTCCCCTCATACAGAAAATATTATTTAGTTGAATGTTTTATGCAAATCATTTGGTGTTTTTAATTATTAGTTTAGTGGTTATGATAGGGTGGACAAAATCATTCCAAAAAAGTACATAGTGTTAAGAATCAAATTCTTTCAAATGCTAACACAAAGAAAACTTTCAATATAACTCAAATATATTTACGTTATTAAAAACGTATAGAATGTTAAAGCTATTATTTATACACTTTTAATATTATAATACAGTATACATTTAGAGTGAGGAGGCACATGTGTGCAAGCACCTGTGCTCGTTGTAAAATAATTTATAGTTAGTCTGCTTAAAACGTGTAAGTTAGATGCTAGGAACAATCAATTCGTTTGGACATTTATTTCCAACTGAAACCACATTATTTTTCACAAATTTCTTCAGAAACCACACCTTTAAAATGTGCCTTCTGGGGCACTGGGATTTGAAAACAAGATTTTCTTTAGATTCTTTAAGCCCGAAATTTGGGGTTTCAGTTAAAAACAATTGTCTAAACTAAGTTGTTCGTTGGCCCACTGGCGCTGGCAGTCTCTCCTTGCATAAAGAAGAAGAATCATTTTCTACTAAACACAATAAAACCTGTACTCAATTTAGTTTCATAATAAATTTGTAAATAAACGTTTAGGCAATTGTAATAAAATTTGGCAAAATGTGGTTATTTCAAAGTATTGAATTTAAAAATCCACGTGAGGTTTTTACAGGCTTAAACTAATTTATAATTTAATATTGTTAAATTGACCTTGATTCTTAAAGTAATCGGTTCCATTGTTTTAGGTTAAGGTAAAAACAATGGCATGCCAACATAAGCTAAGCCATTTTATTTACGAACATTTTACATTATTGTAAGTAAATTGAATTCAGTATTTTAGTTTGTATGCACAGCTGTGATTATAATGACAGCCATTTTAAAGGTTTTTTAAACTAAGATCTACTAGCCATGTATGATGTAGTAGTACTTATTTGTTGATTTAGCTACTAATGTATACATAGTTTATTATATACTTTTAGTAGTAATATAAATGACTTAGTAGGCCTATTATATTTTTGTTAATACTGTAAAATTCTGATTTTAAACGAATAAGCTTATGCGACTAGACAGTAATTATCCAAGAGAGTGAAAAATTTGTCGAATAAATTCAGTTATTTTTAAATTATCCTGAACATCTGCATGCAAAATATATTGAAATATGTAGTAGTTTATTACCTTATTGTATTAGTAAATTTAAATAATATACCCGCAATCATTATAATTTACTCGTATAACTCTCAATAAAAGGGACAGAAGAAGCAATTTCCGAATCATCAAACGACATTAACGTATTTTCAATGGCTGTTAAGTTGTAATTTAATCAACTGAATAACCTTTACAATATATTATATTTTTCAAGATAAAATTGGAAACGCATCACGGACTAAATCTATATAATAATAATCTCGAAATACTTTTAAAAAAATAATTTAAATAGATTCATATTGCATGGTCTCTTCATAACTCCAAATATAAATGAGCCGAATAACATTGTCTCTGCTTCTTTTAATCCTCAGCTTATTTCCGTCCTTTTAATCCGCTGGGTTATTCCTTATTAGACATAATATCTTAATATTCTTGTAACATTGGAGATTAACTTTCGGACTGAAGTATTTCTATTAGGAAAACAATAATGAGAATTTGTTGCTCAAAAATATTTCACCAGAATAATTTGCAAACATGTTGCTCAAGGCTTGTTAAAATCGATTAAAATCTTAAACATTTAAAAATTATTGTTTTAGTCTTCGGTTGAATAGCTACAAAATACTTAAGTTCTTTTCAGTTCAGGAACACCACGCGTGTAAGTACTTGATCATATCACACTAGATTACTAGATGAATATATAATAACATAATAAATATAACTAACATCTGTAACCTGATATAAGCGTGATTTGGCAACACATGCAATAAATTGATCCGAACAATTGGGCAATAATATGGAACATCTTTTTGTGTCTAACATCTATAGAGGAACTAGTATCTAGGAATGGTATTGGATAAATTTAAACATTGGCTACCTACAGGACGAATCAAAATTCAGATCCAAATCTATATATATATAAAAGCCAAATACCACTCACTTACTCATTCACTGACTCATCATTTTAGTTACGTTTGGAGTTTACCCTCACTAGACTATGTGTAGTTCAATTTTTAACTTGATTCAATAATGGGAAATACGGAAAATCACCTCTCGACATTGTTTCCAAATTTATATTTTTTTAACCTGTAAATGCTAAACAGTGGGTTTATAAATTTAGTCGCCATATTTGAAAAGTAGCTAATAGTACACGTTTTTAAAATATCTGAAAAAGACAAAACAAAAAGGTACGGATATTCGTCTCTTCGATAAAATAAACGTACACTGTTGCTATGAGAACCGAAATTTGCATAATAAACTGCAACGTAGAGAAATTGGCCAACTAAGCTCACATGTTCTTGGAACGAAAGTAAAATTGTTCGTGTGAGTTTGAATATAATGAACGCTTGGGAATCCGCCTTGTTATCTATGACTAGCAAACTATTTCATAACAATAATAATAATAGTTGTGATTTAATTATTTACTATATTCTTGACATAGTGAATCTCTGGGTCAGAACCGACTTGTGTAACGTGTTTGTTTACATGTAAATATGAATGAAGACATGTATGAAGTGGGGGGTGGGGGGATTCTGAGAATGTATTGTTCTTATAAGTTATTGACAGCACGAGGTCAGTTAGGCGATTAAAACGGATGTGTGTATGAGGATGTGCGTGTGTCTTCTAATCGAGTACTTTGTTGTACTAATGGTTACGATAAATATAGATAAAAAATAATTTTATTTCAGTTTGTCCTTTCAGTCTATCGAAGGTAAAGAAAACCACTGTTGACGTCAATTTTCTTTTTAGTATATAATATATAACTGCCTGTATGTAAAATAAATTTCAAAGGCTAACCTAAAGCTAAAAATGTCACTATATTTGACTTTTAAATTAAATGTTGTTGGACTCCGTGGAGGACGTTTAAAGTTATTATTTGTATGCTGAATCTATGAAACAGTTACAGTTCCAGTAAATCCTCCGTTGCAATTTTAGAACTAATTAAAAGTTAGTGTGCATTTCATTTAACTAAACATTCAACACCAAATTTGTCTAGTATGTTTGTTCGGTTTTAAGAAACCTACATCTTCAGTTTAAAAAAAAATATAATCTAAGTTAATCTATAAGCTCTAAGATTTTTGTTTTAAAACCCTGCTTTTTTCGAAGGGAAAGAATTAAAAAATATTTATTAGAATATTCTTATTAGTTTATGAAATGAAACAATGAAAATACTTGTATTAATTCAATGTTTTAATGGTGATACATATTTTTAGTACCAATCAACTTTTATTTGATCAGGAGGTGTTAGATTTCATATGACTGACACATGTGACATTATTGTTAAAGTTAATTGATAATGGTGAATTGTTGTTAATTTTATCTATACTATGTATTTGTCATAATGTGTATGTTCAGTAACCTATAAGTATTATTACATAATTAATAATGGCATGGAATTTAAATATATACTAAGTATAAATATATAGAAAATATATGCATAGCATAATTATTATAGTAGTAAGTATATAGGCAAAATTGTAAACTCATACATTTCTTTTCATAGTCGTATGTTTCTAGTGATTTTTCAATTTAATCTAGACACATTTTCAATTGTATAAAACTATTTACTCTTATTTTAATATCTAAATTGATTTGTTATATGATAATACTGATTCTAAATTTACAGTTATTCCTATAAAATGTACAGAATTTAATAAATGATATAACTCCACAGTAAAATATGTTTTATCTAATTCCTTCTCAATTATTTGAGTTTCTTTCTAGCTATCCGAATTGCTATTTTAAATAGATTTTTCCAAGAGTATTGATCACGATTTTACATGGGTGGTCACCATATTTACATCGGTGGGAGAGTTAACAATACCTTACTATAATGTTGGCTATAAGATACGATTCCTTTATGTACCATAATAGTTACTAAATAACCTTTATATACATTGAGTAAATACAAAGTTTACAAAAATCTTGCGTAATTTGATTCGTTGCTCATCCTTTGATGCAAGTTTCATCAACATTCCACCTTTAGACTTTGCGGTTTGGACACGGTCGGACTCCCGCATGGCACACATTACTTACTTAACAATTACCTTGTAAACTTATCTCCGTTTTCCATTGTATTTATCTCAAACTATCACATTGGCATATTTTGAAACAACTCAGTAGTATTATTCAAGGAGCATTATTATATCTGCCCTTTAAACTGAACTAATTGTGGGGAAACTGCCTCTAGTATCGTCGTTGCATGTTGTTTATAGTTTAACGTTATTAATTGTCTGATTGGTTAACCTACCTATGGACGGTCACGTACGTTTTTATTTCCAACATTTATTTCATGTTTCATTTAAAAATGCTGAACTAGCTCAAGTTTGGTAACGTTGGAGCCTCAACACAGTTGAATATGTTCGAACTTAATTGCTATCCTTCACTTCCAACTTCATTAGCAAAACTTACATTAGTCTAAAGTAAATATTTTAAACAACAACCAAATAGTTGTTACAGAGCTAACTTTTCTTGAAACAAGAGTTTAAGTTTATATAATTTTAGACAAATTATCGGTTTTTTATAAATGTCAGCTTTCTTTTTAAAGTGTTTAATGATGTTTTATGAGTGATTGTTTTATTTAAAAAAATGAAATCGGATTCTTTTTTAAATAAAACAATTTGTTTTAAATATAAACTTTGTTATTGGTATTTTATGCCTTTAATTTGTTGAAATAGGATTGAATTGACTGTTGAGTTTCACTTGCGCCCTTTTCGTATTTAAAAAATTAAATATTAATTTGACTACGTACTTTCTGTATAAAAGGTTTAAGAGAGGGTCGTTGCTTTTAAACTCAGAAATCACTGAATATCATTAATTAGTCTTTTTAAAACTTAACCTACTTATTTCAACTAAAGAAACAGGATTGCAAATAATTTAGTAATATGCTTACATCGTATTTTGGTAATATAGGTGTAGGCCGAATAATCAATCAAAATGCAGACATCTTAGTTTGTGTAACTCCGTCATAACTTAATAAGTGAAGTGATGTGTTTTCAAAGTGATAATCGCTCTTCTTTGCTTAGGACAATAAACTGATTAATTAAGAGGTTCAATAAACTGATGAAGGGCTACCTTATTGAAATAGTGTAGTAAGAAGATTGTAACGACGAACTAATTTTGTGTAATATTAATAATACGTGTTAAAAAAAAGTGTATTTATAAAGGACATTACAGAACGTAGACATGATAAAAATCACCTTGCATCTATCCTTACTGATAATTCATTATGTACAGCGTTCGAGATAAATCGTGATGTACTAATAAAAGCAAAACGATATAACCTAGATTTACACGACTTTATAGAAAATCAAATTATAAAATCTCAAGATTTTTCTTATGCGATTGATATTTACAGAACTAACTGTGTGATTTTATCTAACAGCTTGTCTCAATTTAACCGGTGATTTTAAATGCTTTAAGTTCTGTTTATTTCGCAGTGATTGTTTTAGTTAAACTGTTTCACTTTAAGGGCTTGTAATTTATTTGCCCACTCATAACTCCTAAGTTATTTTTATAAGAAAGAATGCTAGAAGGAAAAATTACATTGAGATAAAATTTCTACATTTTCTAAAAAATGTCTGTTATTTACGTTTACACGTTTAAAACTATTGTTTGCAGCCCAATTGGAAGTCTGTAATACAAACTGCTTACAAGTATAAAAGTACTGTATTTGTTATTCATAAAGATGTTTAAAACGTTATTCTTGGTTTGCTTCTTTTTTATCTTAACGAGTCTGATTTGGAAATGCACCAAAGTATGTTTTTGATTGCAAAACAGAAAATGATACACTCATTACGAGAATTTACAAAGAAGTATTATCATCTTAAAGTTAATTTAAAGTTAAGTCTTTATCATCATGGTAGTTTTGGGTACCATTTTATACTAATGCAAGGAAACAAATTGTTTGAAAAGTCACAATTTAATTTCAAACTTATCATAAGAACGTAGCCGTAATATTTTTTTATACAATTTTGTAAACTTTTGAAAAAAATTCTTTTGTACTTTTAAATATACCAATTTTTTTAATTTTCAGAAAGTCCTACTAAAATTACTTCTTTAAAATTGTGTCTCAGTATATTGTACGTCTTGCATACGTATTACGAGCGTAGTCGGAAATGACACTTTAAACCAAAGTAGCTAAACAAATGTAATTTTTTCTTCATTATTCTTTCTCATTTAATTATGCAAACCCACAGATTGATTGTATTTCGTATAAGTTTTTGTACTTGGGCTACTTTCTATTCTACCTTTTGTTTCAGCCCGTTAAGTTGTACCCTAGTTAATTAAGAGAAAATGTACGAAACTTTTAAGTAATATTAAACATTTGTGGCTGACAATTTGCTTTTGTCTTTTCAATGAAATCAGGAATATTTTATATTTTTAACATTGGGATTTTTATTTTGTTTATTAATTGAATAAATAAAAAATAATGTTTTATCAAATTCAAACATCCGCATACATAGTACTTTAATTTAATTTATAAAATTATCACTCTAAAATAAATTGTTTACATAGTAAGTGACTAAATAATTATGTTTATTGACATTTGAGTTTAGGTATGAAAGAATCTTGACAATAGTAATATATAAATTAAGTGTTTGGTTTCTTAAAGCTCAAACATAATTTATTTTCCGAAATAAACTAAACATGTGCTTAACCGTTTAACGAAATACCGACTATTTAGATTGAAATCAGTAATTAATAAAATAATACGGTAATAACCAAAACTGGAACAAGTTGTTATTGCTCCTCGTTCCACTTTGACTGGCACAATACGTAACACTTAAATTGCTTCCACTTTTCATTTCATTGTTCTAACCTAAAATTATTCATTTTATCAGAAGAACATCATGAATATGGATGAAACGTTTAGCTAATAGCAGTTATGTAGTACTGTAGTTTCAATACATAACACACAAAACTGATGCAACTGAATTGGTTTTCGTGAGTCGAAATAATTATACGTCTTAATAAACTGCTAGTGTCGCTAGTGTCGTGGGGTATTATTACTTCATTCAGTTTTATTTCCTTGAACAATTATTAGTGATGACACACCGAGGGTTATTTATAAATTAAATTTTAATATATTAATTTAAACGTGATTTCTATTTTGAATAATTAAATTCAAGTTAGAAATGTCTGAAAATGTAATTATACTTTGTTAGGAGGTAAAGGTTTTCTGACTTACCTATCGAAAACATTAACTACAACATTTTCTCAGAATAGTATATTTTTTATTTGTTTGCTTGTTTAGAAAACACTTACATTCCAATGTTTTACTGTTTTTATTTTATGATGTAAATTATGTTATTACGAAAGAGTTATTGATAAAATAATGATTCTAATATACTATGATTGTAGTGTGGGGTTTTAAAACCACTTTCTTTCAAATAAACTTTCCGATTTGGATCAAGATTTGTGAAAATTCAGATTTCTCAATCGGATATGTTGACTAAAACCAAACAGATAATACTCTGTTGGTAAAGATCAATGAAAGGAAATAACGCTTCTTAATACACACTATTACTGTACATTAATAGAAAACATTGTTTTAATAACTTTTCACACACATTTGGATCGGCTGTAGTTTTCCTGTAAGGTGTATAACCTACACCACCACTAATTTTGCCAAATTTTAGCTGGAGTACTTTCGAGAAAAGAGGTTGGAATTTTATTTAAGAAACTATACATAACGAACAAATTAGATAAACTACATATCACTTTCAAAAAATAAAATTCAGAAAAATAGTTTTGATACCTCAAACGACTGTATCTTAAAGTATTTATCTTTTGGAGTATTATACTTTGGTTCGCTAAAATTGTATAATACATTTTTTAGTTCTCTTTTATGAGATAGAATTCTCTAACAACTTTGTAAAATTTCATTTTCATCCGTTAAGAAGAACATTGACCGTGACAGATAGACGAATGAGTGGTCTTCCTTTATGGTTTAGATTTTTCCTTTAAAGTAAAACCCTACAAATTGAAGATCGTGATAAAATTTTCAAAAATGAAATACATATAGCTGTTTTATTTTACTATTTCCATAAAAATATTACATGTTTTTACCAAAAGTTTAAAAGCGCTTTGTAAACACAAATACAAAATATTAATTTTGTAAAAGCAGCCAAGAAAAATAACAAACTCCTAAAGAGAGTGTTTATTTCTAGTTTTATACCTTTCAATTAATTGTTTTTTTTTATTGTTAAAGAGCTCTTTGCACAAATGTTTAAAACTGAAATTGATTTAAATTGAGTTGAATTTGTGAACTAAAGTAATACAAACTTAGTACAGTACTATTGTTCATGCATTGTAGCAGAACTATGACCCCGCACTGGAAGGGGTTTTTAGAGTCTTTCTCAGCCTCGAAACAAACAAACACAACACTCATATTTGGATATTATAGCACACAAATTTATTAAATATGTTCCTACCATTACTTGAGATTTATGGCAATGCAATAAAAAGTAATTTTAGTAATTATTGCCTGAGCACTATTGGCATAATAGGCAGGGTCAATAATGGTTTTCTGTCGGGAATAATTATATTAAAGCTATCTCAGGGAATATACTAATACTAAAGTAGTATTTTAACTCATATCCCCATTTCTTCACCCTGAAGTTTCATACTTGCTCCCCACAAAGTTGAAAAAAGCAGACTTACACATAATCGCTCAAATCTCCTCAACCAACTATGGGAAGGATGTTTTATTCGAAAAATTAATACATAGTGCATAATAGCAGTCCTAAGCACATTTCCGACAAACTTCAAACTTTTATAGGAAATAAATTATATTTTAGATTGAGATTTTTAGTTTTAGCCCTATATCGTTGTATAAATGAATGTATGCAAATTACTTTCTCTAAAAGCTGTAGGCTGCATTTCTATGAATTTCAAATGTGTAATGAATATTTAGCTTGTTAATTGTTTTATTCAGTTTTAGTAGAGTTTTAATTTTTCAGCTTATTAACCCTTTTAACCTTAAATATTAAAATATAGTTTGAAGTTTTTAATCTTCGGCGCGACTGTGCTTTAGTTTGATCAGGTGGTGTAACCACTAAGGTTGACCGTTAAGCAAAACAAAATTATTTATAAAAATGTATGAAAAAATCTATAATCCTTTACAGCGATAAGTACGTATTAATTGAAGCATTATTATTAAGGACAATTCGTAAATTGTGTCACACTTCAGCACCCTTAATCCGAGTTATAACAAATAAAATACAATAATTACTCCTGTAACTTGTATTTACTGAAAGCACGTCCTTTTGTTACAAAATATAAAATTTTCACGAACCAATGAGGAAGCTATTAAGCATAATTAATGAATTAGAATTATTTATTCGATATTTATCTGCGCGGTAATGTCTACGCAATGTGAAAGGTTTTCCGTATTTCGTTGGATATTAAACATTAAAGGATAAGTTTATATAGCTTTCTCCAGAATCTTGTTTGAAAGGGAAACACTAAAAGATATAATAGTTACGCGCGCGAGTCTCGGGAGGTTTTCTAATCAACACAAACGTGTTTGAATCAAGGGATTTACTAACCTCAACGCATAATGTATTGTCTTAGAAATATGTGCATAAAAAGTGCAATTGCATTCTATATTTGTATGGGTTATCTCATCGTAGCTTTTTTAGTTATTATAAATATGGCATAAAAGTAAGTACATAAAATATAAAGTAAAGTGGAGAAGATTTTTAACACAAAGCTAAACTGTTTATTGAGGTTGTAAAAGTACAGGTATTTTGGTAGAGGTCGTGGTTGAAATAATACGCAATTGTGTCAAATAGAGATAACATTAAAAAATGTTCATTAAGTAAATGATTTATAACAAGAAGTAGAATGACTACATTTAACTCAAATAATCTGTTAATGGGAATGCCATTAAGAAATAAACTACATTATAGTTTAGATGGTAATAGTAAATGCACAAGATATCATATTTCAACAACGTGATATTTTGGGTTTAATCTAATTAATTAATTGACAATTAGCAATGTTATAACACAGATTTATATAATTTAATTAATATCATACTAGTTTCAAAAGAGTAAACTCCTAATAATAATAATAACAACAATAATAATAATAATAATAACAAAAATAATAGTAACCACCTTTAGATAACCTACATAAAACATTTTAACCATTCCAAAACACTCTATAAACATATAGAATAGCCATTGTTATTAGTTATTAAAGTTATTTTTAGAAAATACGAAAATCATCAAATTTCAAGTCTTCAGTTTACAAGTCGGTTAAAACACACTAGGAAAAATAAATAATAACAATTCTTACAAAAACAATAACAAATATAATTAACAATGTATCCCTAACGTATTAAACCAAATTGAGAATAAGTTCAGTAATTTCTATGTTTCGCCACCGAAGCCGTATGTAATACGAGTACTATAATTACACCGAAATAATCCCCACCAGTCAATGACGAAAGGGTACTACTATTTCAGTCACAAGGTATATTTAAGACCACTATCTCTGCAACATTCTCTCATACATGTAAGATCGATTAGTAACCTGTTATTTATTACTGAAATGAACAAGTAAATCGTAATAACACGGTCCTAAATCGATCCTAAAGTTCAAAGTTTGCATGGCAGTAAGATAAACCGAGCGTGAGATGCTATCGACCTTTCTGTCACGTAATATGTGCTTCTTCCATAAAATCCATTAAATAATCAGAAACTGGATTCGATACAATTGAATTTGCATTTGCCATATATCTGACTCCTGCTTAAAATTAAATTTGAATATTGGACCAAAAGTACGTTTCAAATTACCAAACAGGTTGTACTAAGTTGTCAGTGCTTCAAACAACAATACTCCTAATTATTATCCTATATTACTTGACTGGCTGTGTTTTTAACGTAGCTTATGAGACTTCTAATACGAAGAATTTTAGTATAAAAATACAAAAGTAAAATTTAGCTACCAAATACAATATTGTTAACATTTCAGCTGTTATATGAAATACATACGGTAGTTTTAAATTCAGATATTATTAACACTCTCAGGGACATCCTATTTCAATCAAAATAGTCGAACTTACTAATAATCATCAAACATAGGAAATAAACAAGCATTCTTTATCGTTTATGAACTTTATAAATCTCGATTGCAATGCAAATAACAAAATAGAGGTACAAATAAAAATATAATGATTAACTAATAATATATAATCAATATGATATAATGTAATATAATATTATATAATATGATATGATATGATATGATATGATATGATATGATATAATACGATACGATACGATACGATACGATACGATACGATACGATACGATACCATACGATACGACACGACACGACACGACACGATACGATACGATACGATACGATACGATACGATACGATACGATATGATATAATATCATATAATATAAATAAGAAAGTAATTCGACATAAGATAAATGACCATGATAATAAAATACACTAAAAAATATATATATTCAGTACTTTAAAATTGTATAATTATTTATTTCAGAACATGTCTTATGAATAATGAATTCAAAATAAGTATTCTACAATAACAATCATAAATAAATTAAAATTATAATATTTCCTTATACATTTAAGATACCACTGAGATTAAGTTATCTATATGTTAAAATAATTTTATAAAGAATACATTTTTTTTTAATAATTGAAAATGTAAAAAAGTCTAGTTGTTAGTTCAAACCTTTTGTACTAATCATTTAAAATTTATTGGTTCGTATCAAACATTCATATTTATACGTTGCTACCTCTTTCCAAACTACTCTAATACTTAAAATAGCAAACAATTTTATTAAACTAACATAAATTCACAAGTTAAAATCTGCATTGTTAAACGCAACAATAAATAATAAAAGATTTCATAGCTGACTCTTTATTTTGTTAATCGTTCCAAAGTATTTTCAAGTGATGATATCCAAGTAGAGCGTTAGTTTAAAACACACACGAATAAAACATGCAAACATTTTAAACATTAAGACTTAATTTTATTTGTATTTAACACTTTAAATCTTTTTATAATTTCAAACTTTAATTTTCTTAAACTACCCACTTCCCTCTTGGCAAGGGGTAGCTGATTCATGAATAAGAATATGAACATTATTTTCTACAATGCCTTTAAAGCTCAGACTATGTACAAACAAAATAAGACATTAGTTTAGATCTCAAATATAAAATTGCTCCTGCAAAAAAAAATGCATTATTATATTTTGGACCTGGAATATGTCAATTTAATATATTAAGTAAATAATTATCTTTTTTAGTCTCTTGCATACTCCTCAATGCATGGAAATAAACTGTATTCACAGACAAAACTAAATATTTGGAAAAAATATGTTTTGACATTATTAAGAAATTATTAGAAGAAATCTACTTTCAACTAAATATTAATTAAAGTGTTATCCCTACTTGCCTGGATAACAAGTTGAAGTCTTCGTTGTTCAATATCTTTCTCTTAACTGCTTGTTCTAGCTCAATGAGATTTTGTGGTTGGTGGTATCAGCACTGAACACACCATATGACTTCGTCCAACACATATTCTATTGTATTTAATTCTGAGGTCTTGTGGGTCACACCAAAGGTGATATTTTCGCTTTCTTCGTTTTTCACAGCTGCATCATAGTGTTGCTTAGCATTATCGTACATCAGGAAGAACTATGGAGTAATTATGAACTGTGTCAACGACTATTCTAAGGAGCTTTTCACATAGTCTACGAGCATCTGACTCACTTTTCACTATTTTCCAGACCTCTGACATGTTGTGGAGCTTTGCTACAAGATGATTTTTGGTGAGAAGTGTATCAATAGCAGTCCTCTTAATCATTAATTGCGATTTTCTGCGACAATTCGAGCAAAAATGACAATATTTCAGGCCTTTCTGATCAAGCGGGTAGCTGGATCTCGTTGAGGTTATATTTATGATTATGTCGATTCGTAGAGAATGACCTGTTCTTTAGTCCATTGCGCTAGGTCATCCCTGTCTTGGGCGTTCTGATATCCGATCTAGTCTTCTGGAATCGCTTAACTATTCTTGTTGATGAATATCAAACACCAAACATTTCAGTACTCTACAAACTTCTGCGTCAGTCAGATTGTGAACTCTGTTCATATTAAAGGGTTTAAATCGAATAAAATGTAAAATATTATTACCAAATAAGTTGATCTATAGGGATTATGTCCAATCATCTAGAAAGGTTGAAGCCGTGTTTGGACTCTTGTTTTTCCCAAAGAAAACTTTTGTACAAAGGGCAAGAAAACTAGGACATCTTATCTCTAAAGAGTAGAAAACCTTAGAACGATTAAAGATAAAAATAAGTCGAAGGTTTGTTTTCCTCACTTTTGTTTAAAAATAGGTCCTCGGTTGATGGAATAATTTTATCCAGAAGGGTAATAATATCCATTTTCTGAACCAATGTGTAAAACCCGATTAACTGCCTTGTTGAATTGCAATAATACATTTAATATTTAAAACTGGTAAAACCTTTAATAATATGAGAAATGATAAAACTGTAAACCAACACCGAAGAAGTAAAATTTTAATTACTAACCTAAATCTTTCGCTACTTTGCCTCAGTGATTGTTAAGCTATTAAAGAAGTCACACGAACCGTAGTGACTATTGAGTAACTTGGGCGAGGTGTTTCTAGCAATAGCATCGTGACTAAATCTGTGAGATGCCCTCTTTAATTTAGAAGGTCTATCTGGAATACCTCTAGGAAAGAAATACAATATCTGTATTGTAATAAATTACAGTTGCATCATTTGGCTGAACGTTGAGATAACTCTGTGATGAATTGATCCACTGACTTGAAAACCGTTTCTTGGTTCGTTGCGTTCAGACTAGTTTCAAGCATATTTTGTATTTATTTGCGATTATTAATAAAACATAAACTTTAATGATTTGTATTGTATCATCTATGAACCTAATGCCACATAACGCGTTTGCTAATGTGCTGCTCAATTATACATTATTGTTTTTTTTTTTTTTTTTTGTTTTTTTTGGTGATGTACAAATATTGACAGCCCAGATTAACAACAATGCTATTCTGAGATCACGCTAGATGTAATTATATTAACAAATTGACCAAAATACTGATACAATTTTGATATAAATTCTGGTAAATGCAATATTTCAAGTAGAATTTAAACATTTTTGTACTTTTAACCTCCTAGGTTGCATAGTAACTAACAAAGTGTATTACCTTATTAGGTCCGTCACAATCCTTATTAAGACCTAATACAAACTCTAGGTGTTTTAGTAATCTAGGAAACTATAATAAATAAGTATTGTGATAGAATTAATAAGGTAATACATTTTTTTTAAATTTAAATGTTTACATAAAATTATTATTTCAGCATGCACATTCTGATTTTTTTATAACAAGCTATTTATTGAAATTATTAATTAAATATTCAAATAGGATTGAAGAAAAGATACATATTTTATATCTTAACAAACAAATAAAATTAAACCGTTAAATATTTTCATCTTTAAAATGTATTCTATACGTTTACATTATGATCTTCGTTTGTACAATTTTGCACAATTATTATAATATTTGTTTGTCTGTTTCACTTTGTGCTTGTAGGACTAACGAAGCATGGGTAGTAAAATAACATAGGAACTATCAACGTTATTATTCAAAATTCACAATATCTGTACCCTGGTTGAACGTATGTTAGCCTGAACCTTGGCGTGTTGAATTGACATCTCGCAAGTTTTTTTAGTTAAAATAATAAATTATTTACAATTAAATTTAGAGTATTGTAAAACTAGTATTAAAACGGAAATGAAAATTAATTTGGGATTAATAACAGATTTTAATTGATGTTAATACAGAAAATAATTAACTGGGTAAATTTGTAGTTTAACTTTTAATAAGTCTCTGATTGTTTAGAGAAAAAGGAGAAATGAGTTTGATTTGGTTTAAATATTTCAATTATTGAGACCCTAAATGTGCCTTTACATGTTTATTTTGGTCAAAGACTATAGATACTGTAATTGACATACTGATGAGCAACTTGAAACTAAACCAAATAACATAAACAGGCACGCGCGCTCACACGGGGCAAAAACAATGACCAACGTACAGTTTTGCAAATTAGTGTCCAACCTTGTTAAGTAGCCAACAAGTCGTGAGTCTGCGCATTCGTGCGCAACGTCACGTGACCGCTTGCCGGAAACTGCGGAAACTTTAACACAACTAACTCAAGTGTTGTTTACAGTCTTTGTTTTGTTCGTTCCGCCTCTCTCATGCTACTTAAGTATTTTGACGAAATCAACCATCGGCTCTTATGTTTGTCAAATAATTTGTTCCAGGAAAACTCAAGATATTTTCTCTACTAATTCAACTGTTTTACTACAAAATATGGAGAAATTCAATAATTGACAGTTTATTAATAGAAAACTTGACACCTTTCGACATATTTACATTCTTTACTTAATTGAGAAAACGCTATATAAAATATAAAATTTGTTTTTAAGTTTTCTACTTGAAGTAGATACATGAGTTCAAATAATACTGTATGGCATAAAATAGTTGAGCTTTCCTTCACATTTACATGTGTGATGGTTGAGTATAAAATATTTGGTTGTTATTTATTTTTTGTTGATTCTTATTTTTTACAATTACTTGATGTATAATAAAGAGATCAACAAGTGTTCAAAATAAACATAATTCATTAGCCTACAGTCGAATGCACGTTCTTGGTGAGGTTTACGCACGGGCCTGGCTTGAGACTATTAGTACAGTCATTGACTATATAAGTACTCATGCTTATATTTATTATAGTCAATGGTACAGCCTAGTAATACCTAATACCCGGCTGGAGGCTACAGTCCTTCCCAAAGCTTATTTTATCACTGTACTGAGTGCTGAGTTAGGGCGTAACAGAAACACGTCATTTATTCTAGAGTTCCCAAGTGTACTTAAACGAGCTATCCAACTGTACTTAAACTACTGTACTTTATGGCTTGTTGGCTTATTGATTGTACTGTATTTCCATTTTGTATTTTACAGTTGGATAAGTTTATTGAATAACTAACTGTATTGTAAGTTAAAGTTACGTAGGATTACAAATTAACACTAGCGAAAAATATTTAAGGTCATTCAATAATTTAGAAAATTATCGTCCTTGTTAATGTAAAATTTGTAAAATAAATATCAAAACCATGACGTCTATAAGGTCTTTATTTAAATTTGTGTAGCAATATGTTTATAATTTTACTGTTTATGTTAATTACTGTTGCTAACGAAAATGTGTCAGGCGATTTTAAATTTTGTTCAACACCTGTAAAATGTAAGTTTCTTTAGTATTTTGCCGCTCAGCTAACGTATACACAATTAATAGTATGACAACCACAAAAATAATATTAATGCAATTATAAATATGCAGGTATTGATAAACAGGCAAAAGAAAACATATTGTTTTCATCATTAATACAAAAATGAATATTAATCCAGTTCTCATTGACCTTAATGGACATTAAGATTCTTGACCAAAATATACTAAATTTAAAAAAATGTAGGCCAATAATAGGTAAAAAATTGTATTTATTTATTAAAAATATGTAGCTTAGCTGATGAATGATTATTCTATTTCGGGAAGGTAACAGCAGTTTACTCTAACACCCCTAAACTGAAATGTAGGTTATTTCTCAACAGCTCATTTCTATTAACAGCTGATTTCATAATTTTGTATAACTTATTGTATATATAACTAGGGGAGACCCCTGCGTGCTGCGCACGCCAACCCCCAATGGAACCTTATAAAAACATATGGTATGTTTTATTTACAATAAATGTGTAGGACTAATAATAACCTCAAAACTAAGATCGTAAATAATGTTAAATGTTCAAATTAAATTATTTCTTATATTTTACAACAGCAGTTATATTAATGGTTAAAAGAACCAGCAAGGCTCAGGTCTATACTTTAAAACCCTAACCTAATAGCTAGAAATACAAAAATAATTGCTTAAAATTTTGAAATCAGCTGTTATTGGAAATATTGGAGCAAACAGATATTTTATCTGTTATTTTATTCAATTAGTTGCTATGGTAATAAATATAAATACATGTGTTGGTTTATCATTCTAGGCCTAACCTAAGAATTTTTTCCGACTAAATTTACAAATATTGAAATAAAAAAGGTTTTTATCTAAATTAATCTATTTATAGCCTATGTTACTCAGGGATAGTGTAGCTTTTTATTAGTAAAACTATTTTTTCAATCGGTTCAGTAGTGCAAGAGATTACCCCCTACATACAAACAAACGAACAATAAATCAAACTTTACCTCTTTATAATATTAAGTATAGATATAGATAGTATAGATTTGTAATAGAATTTTTTACTTTCTCCCCCTATACCATAGTATATGGAGAAAGTATTGTATTCGTCAAAATTTTCGAGTTTGAGTTTTTGGTGGAAATATCCGTTTTGGGGCCCCCTGAACCTAAAAAAGTGGTTTTCGGAGTGATGTCTGTGTGTGTGTCTGTATGTGTGTAGGTGTGTCTGTGTGTGTGTGTGTCTGTGTGTCTGTGTGGATGTTATCAGACCTAGAGCCTAAACCAGTGGTCCGATTTTGATGAAATTTTGTATGGAGGTACTAATCCACGGTATCTCCAGGCGTTTTTTTTCATTTTTGTGAATTTTTTATTTGTAAGGGTAATTTTCCCATAAAAACCCTTAAAATAACGGAAAAATCAACTTTTCTCAAAAACGGCTCTAACGATTTTGATTAAAATTTTACAGTTTATTAGGGACCTAAAGTACTATGAACTATAAAATTTTAATCAAAATCGTTCGAGCCGTTTTTGAGAAAAGTTGGTTTTTCCGTTATTTTATGCATTTTTATGGGAAAATCACTCTTAAAAATAAAAATTAAGTTTCTATAATGAGGGAGAAAGTATGTGTCAGTTTCTTGATACCGTTTATTTTGTTTAGAGGTAGACGTATAACGAGCAAGTTTAACAAACTATAACTTCTGCTACATAGTAAACACAATACATTAATTACTCTTAATCAATTGATTTAGATATTTAAAATTAACATCTTATATTTTTGAGGTTTACCAAAATCTTTACTAAAATCACATAAAAAAAAAAACTATGAAATATGTTTGTGAAAGAAGGATTGGGGTGCGGGCGAAACATGATGGGTATTTATACTACTTATATTTCAATTGACGTACTAATAATGTCCTATTTAAGCCAAAACTTGTAATTCACTATAATATATTTTATTACTGAATGATGGAACGTGTTAATTTTACAAATTTTGAACATCAGGCTTAGTTTTGAACAAATAGAATCAATATTTGAAAATCATTTGTTGTTTTTTTATCTAAATATGTTACAATGTATGATGAGAGATAGAACGTAGTTTAAAATGAAAAACACAGTTCATGTCTGATAAAACTGATCACAGAAAATATATTTAAGTTTAACTTACTCTCACGGAAAAAATCTTATATCAAGGAGGTACGGCAGAGCTTGTCTAAAAGGCAAAAGCAAGAGAAACTATTGAGTGACGATAGTAACACAGATTATTGTGCTTAATGATAAATTAAGACTGATGATGCAACCGATAATTTTACCAACTACAGCCGTGTCATGAAATTAACATCTAAAGAAACATTTCTTCTCTAACCTAAGTCTTATTGTTATAAGCTCAGGTAATCTGACAACAAAAGTCATTTATATCGTCTTCAGATTGCTTTAACTCATGAATGATTTCTAGCTCGTCCAATATAACAAGAGCCGCCGTTAAGTTAAAACGGACGAATGTATTTCCTAAGAGTTACTTTTACTGTCGTAAAAACACAATTGTAATATCCATTGTATGGTAATAACAGTATGACATTATTCATATTGTTAATAGCAAAAAATCTTCACTGAGACAAAGCAAGGCTGGAGGATGACACACACGGTGCTGGAAGGTTTAGTGATAACAAGTTATGCAAGATGAAAGTCTAGTAGAAAACAGACGTCCTTTAAGGGTCACAAAGAATCATTATAACTTTTTAATAGCATTTTATTTTTTTAAATAATCTCAATAAAGATGTTTCAAATCAAAATAAATTCAAAGTCTTACTTTACAATATTGGATGATAGATGGTAGAATATATGATGTGGTTGACATCGGGATGGAATGAACCGCCACCGAAATGGCAAATACACAATCCCAACGTCCCATTATCACTATTTATAACTTTTTACAAAAATAAATATCATCACAGCCGATCACGGATTACGGTTAGCAAAAAACAATCTTTATTTGTTATATGTTCCTTCTTTTATTTAAGTGTAGCTATGTTGCTAAACATTTTATGACCAGACAGTGCATCAGTTTTGACAACTAAATTTTTTGGAAATAATTGCCCTAACTGAAAAACTTATGGTGTTCTTAATAGTTTAATCGTTGTAGATGACTCCAAAGTGCTAGTGCGTGTTAGTCAAAATATCAAATCCCGTAAAATTATAATGTTGATTTTATTACTAAAAACGTAGTTCCGTGTCCATCAACAATGATGTTAATTAAGGAAATGCCATCTTGTAAACATCAGCTGATTCATCAGTTTAGATGCTTGTGAGATGGCGCTTGAGGCCACTAACTTTCGCTGAGATGTGGTTGATTGAGGTCACCGTTGGCACACGCTACACGACCGTTCCTCAGCGCCTTGACTTAGGTTAGGTGCTTGATCGACCCTAGCTACGTAATAATCATAAAATACACTGTTAATGTAATATGTGACTAGCCAATTTGTTTTAGTATCAAATTAGTCAAATTTGTTCCCTATACAATAAACCACGATCTTTGCAAAGTTACTTCACTACCTAATGATAATTAATAGTTAGTTATATAAGACTTTTGATAATCGTAAAAAAACAATAAAAGTTATATTTAAAAGCTTTCTTTTAACACTTCACTACATTAAAAGCTGCATAAAACAGACCAAATTCTTAAACAGGAAAGGCAGAATACTGTGTAATCCAAGGTAATACATCCAGTAATTAATTGTGGTTTAAACCATTTTTATGAAACATTGTAAAATAGAAGAATTGTTCAGACTGAAAAGCTGTTTATTTAATATTAAGACAAAAATAATAAAGCAAAATCTGTAATTTTGTATTTATACAATTCTTAAAACGAGGAGTTTTAGATATGCCTTCGCAAGCATGTGTTCAGATAGTTGAATTCCACAACTTCAACGACTTTAAAGTGTCGTTTATTTTTGTTTAAAGTTTATTTGTTATAAGTTTATTTGCAAAACTTATCATAGAATGCAGGGTTGCTTAGAACAATATTATTTGAGATTTACAGTACATTATATTTTCTTAATCAATATCAAATGTATAGTTATGTTTTGCAGCCGGGTTCACATTTAATTTTAAAGAACAGTCTGGTTAAACTATTGAATAACATTTTATAGCTCTACTCTTAGAAATTTGTAGTATATTTGTGTTATTCAAAGTATTACTACATGAATAATAATTGATATTACTACATATCAATTTGAAGAAGTAAGTGTACTAGTAAAATTGATTTATAAAAAATAAGTTTTTATATTTATATCCTTACGTTTGACTTTACGTACAATTTTGTCAACAATCCCAACTTAATTGTTAAACGTATTAATATAATTTCATGTTTTGGCATTCTTTTATTATTTATTACTGTGCATGGCCTAATTATTTTTATATTAAATTGCGAACAGAATCACCTTAATATTTAAAAACATACAGTATACCTCTGACATAAATTACAGAGCAATAAATATTGTTTTGCGGTAAAAGCGGTTGATTTTCCAATGAATCTACTTCACAATTACAGCGTTAATCCATCTCAGCTAAAGTACTCAAATTACAAAGATATGCACACAATTATTGAAGATTAATAACAGTAAACAGCGATGTGAGCGAAAGTGCAATAAAGGTCAGAACCAGAACTACGGCCTTTCACTTTCTGGTCAAGGTGGGTGCAGGTCATCCGGGTCTGCTACAGTAGCTTGTGTGACCGTGACACGCTGTAACAGTGACATCTGCAAACAGTTGGTATTTGGCAAACAATTTACATACTGTATACTACAATAAAAAATTAAATTGTTTTCGTGACGAAAGCTAGACCTCAACTTATGAATTGACTATTTAGTATTTCTCGCTTTTCAACGTTTCTAGAATTGTACACATTGTTATTTAACTTATAACATCTAATCAGCGTAGTTGATAAGTTTAACTAGTTTCCACAATATATAAAATTAGATACTGCAACATTTTTCATGATCTTCAAATTATAAAACAACCATTGATCAATATTCACGTTTTACTTATTTGTCTATGATATATAAAATACTTTGTAATTTATAAAATTAGTTTAAAAAAGTGTTAAACAAAACTTTCGTAATCTTTAGGGATGTAGGTAAAGGTTTTTTTTGCAAGCAGAAATAGACAGACTTTAAGAGTAATAGATCTCCACTATTCATCTTTATAAGAACAGGGTGGAAAATAAGAGTTAAAAATTACACTACTATTTATTCTGGTAATTAAACATAATGAGAAAATAATGTTTTCCTTTTAAAACAATGCTTAGTAATGTTTAGTTTTATCAACAAATATATAACTTCTACAGATATAAACGAATTAAGCTGGATATATAGTAAATTTGGCAAATTAAAATTTTAAAAGGTGTGTACATTTTAACTCTAGTGAACATCTCGCTTATTCAAGTGAATATTGCAACGCACATTATGTTAACAAACTACGTTTCTGTTGCCCTCTGTACCTGTAATAAAAATTTGATTTAAAAATACAGATTACCAGTGCTAATGAATTTTGCTTCTACCTGTAAGAACAGAATAAATTGTAACCAAACATCTTAAGTGAGTTTTTACAAACAAATTATTTTAACAAGACACTAAAAATATATTTGTATCTCATTATATATCAAAATTAACTATGTGATTAAACATAGATGTTCATATATATTTTCAAAATACAAAAAGTTTTCAAACATCAAGTATAAATACAGTTCAACTTCTTTGTATAACTGTTTAAAATATAAATACATTACTTGTAGAAGGTATATTTTGTACAACTCCAAAAGGATAACCTCCAATCATAAATATATTCAACTTCTTTGTATAAATGTTTTTCTTTAAAATGGATTATTTAAATTAATAATTGTAGAAGGTTTATGTTGTATAAATCCAAAAGGCACAACCTTTATCATAAATATAGTTAAACTTTTTTGTATAAATGTTTAAAATATATTATATAAATTACGTAGATTGTATATTTTGTATAAATCCAATACAAATCTTTAAAATATATTACATAAATTATTTGTAGCATGTATATTTTGTATAAATCCAACAGTTATAGCCTCCAATCATAAATACAGTTAAACTTCTTTGTATAACTATTAAAAATATATTATACAACATTATGTAGTAGGTATAGTTTTAATAAATCCAATTTGTATAACCTCCAAGCAAAAATTCAGATCAACGTGTATGTATAACTATTTAAAATATATTCCATAACATTACACGTAGTAGTTTGAAGTAGATTCTATAAATATAAAATGTATAACCTCCAAGCATAAATCCAGATGAACGTGTATGTATAACTATTTAAAATATATTCCATAATATTACAAGTGGTAGCTTGAAGTAGATTCTATAAATATACAACGTACAACCTCCAAGCATAAATCCAGATCAACGTTTGTATATAACTATTTAAAATATCTTCCATAACATTACACGTAGTAACTTGAAGTAGATTCTATAAATATAAAATGTATAACCTCCAAACATAAATACAATTCAACTTCTTTGCATACTATTACAAATTTATTCTAATATCTACTATCATTACAATATGTAGTAAATATATTTTGTATAAATCTAAACCTAAGCATTAGACACAAATATTTCTCTCTTATGCTTAGGTTGCAGTTAAACAAACATTTTCGGACTTGATTTTTGTGTAATATTAGAAGATTTATACAAATTATTAAATTAAGGGCTCTTATTTTGTTCACGAACAACCCCTTAATTAGTTACAATTAATTAGTTTGATCGCATCCAAAATTGTATTATTTGTAAAATCTCTATCATTTTATTTAAATCGATTTCAACAACTTAGAACGAATTTGATACTGTGCTTCTAAGGAAGTTATGCATTTATTTACTATCTCTTTCTATTCTATTTTTCCACCCCTTGCGCTAAGGGCTGGTGTTATCCAAGAAAGTGTCAGACAGGCATTATGGTAATATTTACAACAATTTGAAAGGTTTGATCATTGTGTCTACTAAGTGGAGTAATGTATTTTTGGTTCTGACATCATCCTTTCTGTTGGTTACTCGTTACCGTATGCTTGGTCGTATCATCAAATTTTAAATATACAAGTTTTAAATAATATGTAGAAAGTTTACCGTGACTTTGAACGGGTTTAATAAAGTTACAGCTATTTTTTATTTTTTAGAAAAAAACGTTACCCATTATTTCTTTCTTGGTCCGCTTTCCTCCATTAATAATTTCAATAAATATTTTCTATCCTTATGTTTTATTTTTCAGACTGGAAGTATTTTGCTCATAATTTCAGAAGTTATCGTGTATGTCGTATATGATGTACAGTACTCGTATATATCACTTTTTATTGACTAAAATAGAGATACTACATTCAAAATATATTTAAAAATACAATGTGATGTAAACTGTATAATTTGTGAAAGATTTAAATTACTTCTTTGAAATATATCTTGCATTGTTCATTTGAATTTCTTAAACGGATAAAAATAAATATTTTTTAAAACGTAGGGAGACGTAACCATACAGTTTTAAATAAACTGCTCTTGTTCTCTTTCTCACATTAACTCTTTCGTTCGTCCTCTAATTTAGAGGAAATATTATGATATTTCAACCGAAAGAATCTTATTTTGTCTTTGTTTAAAATTAAAAAATCTAAGAATCTCCAAATATTAGTCGTTTATAATGGATGTTTGATTCTTTAGTGTTCATCTTATATTAATTTGAAATAGCCCCCATTAACTTATCGAACAATCGTCATTAAAATAAATTAGCGACTAAAAGTATCAGATACCAGCTGTTATTAGTATTATTGTTATTAGTATAATATTCAAATTAAAGTAAATTTTTTTGCAAATAATTAAGGTAATAATATTTTACTGCTGTTTAAAACATCCTTTCAAGGACAAATGTAGAACTCATGGCCCCAACATTATAATATAGGCCTATCTCCGTGTCTGAATCATGTAAATAAATCAGAAATAACAATATCCTTCAACATTCTTTGTGTTTGGTATCCTGCCAGACCTTGTGAATATCTAATCTTACAAAATCTGATAAGCTTTATAAAAACAAATATTATAATCCAGCCTCTGTTCCACTCCATGCTTCTACGATCGTGGCAGCTTCTAGGCGAGGAAGTGAAGACGTTCTGCTCAACACGCGAACCGATTTTTCTAATGACGGCATTTTTTCATTGACTTCTCTACTTTCTAAACATTGTATCTGTATTGAGACACCAAGTTTCTAAAATCAGTTCTGTCAACAACAGAACTAATAGCAGGATAATAATAAAATCTTAAAATATCATAAGTGAGAAAGAGATAGAGTTAGATATTATAATTATATACATACAGAGGGAGAGGGGGAGGGGAGGGAGGGAGAGAGATAAAAGAGAAAACATTATTGATTTCAATGGTTTTCATTCTAGAAAGATTTAGGAAAATGTTAACAATTTTACTCCTTTACTGTCGTAAAACGTAACAAACAACATTCACGCTTACCTTCAAGGGAGTAAAATAAAGACAATTGTAGTCACAAACGTACTTTAAACATTTCAGATTTGTATCTAACTGTAATGTTTGATTAGTTTTTTAGGAACTTTCTTGATTTCAATACTAATGGTTACATACACAATGTGGTTTTCAATGTCTAATTTGATCTTTTTTATTATTGATAAAACTATGAATTAAACATGAATTTATTTCAGAAATGAATTATTTTTGAAATGTTATCAGGTTGCTTTTCGCCACTTCCGTCTTTGTTACTAAAAATTATAATAATAATAATTATTATTTAAAAAAAATTGTTTCTGTGGCGTTTTTAGTTCTTCGTTCATAATTTAAAAACTGTTATTAGAAAAGAAGGTTATTGTATCGAGTACATTGTTTAGGATAGTTAATTGACTGTGGTATTATAACTTCCTCTTAGCATTACATACATTATGATTAAATTCACACTTTTTCCTTGTAATTATTAAACACAAAACAAACTTATTACGAAAATTCAGATTATTTAGAAAAGCAAAATATTAAAACAGTATTCGGTAAAAATGAGGAAGAATTTTTAATAAAAGAAAAAATAGCCATAACTTGATAATTTATTACCCATAGATTGACACAATATTATCATTTTATTTCCGACATGCTGGTTTATACAACCGTAAAAGTAATGGATTAGTAACACATATACTAATTTATGTTTATGAAATAATTTTAAGAGTTTTGCAAAATAATGTTTGTAATCATTACTGGTATATTGATTTAAAATTTCAAGTAAATATAGTAAACATCCTTAGACAGATCAGGAAGGCTCATTAAGTTTAAAGGTGATACAAATGATCTGGGGAAGGTATAACAATTATTATATTCACGTTGTTATTGTACTGTTAGTTCATTACCTACACGAGTTTAAAATAAAATTGGTGCCCTAATGCTGAGTCAGTTGTTTTACCCGATCTTGTTTATGAGGTATTCGAATTATTATTACATTTGGTATGGGTTAGCCTCATGATGCGTCTCCGAGATGTTCACCACAATAGCATTAGGGCTAAGTGTCTTTTTGGTTATCATAGTATTTTTGGTTTTGGGAATATAAATCATTGATTTTGTTATAGTCTTTTTATTGTAAAATCCAATAGTCAACTACATTTTAAACAAATGATACGTTTAATATTGTTGTGACTGTCCCGAGTTGGTTTCTACAGCTTTAGACAATTCACAATAGATCTGAACACACAAGCTACATAATCCACATTGACCCACATTCCAACAAAACTAAGTAGATCCTTCTCCGATGGTTTCTTCGCTCTTGTTACTTTTTGTGTTCATTCACATTGCTCTACAAAACGTGAGCCCAATTTGTTTGCTTGTCGTATAAACGAGCATTACGTGGTCTTGCAGTTTACAAAGATGTGAATGTTGAGAAATATGAAGGGTTATTTTCTGTATCAACTTCAGGCTGGTGGTCAGTCTATGTGTGAATTGAATGAGTTTTAAAATGATTTTCAATTAAAGTCTTGGGAGTGAATCTTTTAAAGATATTTTTGCTGCTTATTTTTTTAAAACGGATTGGACACAAATCTGAAACTTCTAAACCAAAATTATAAGTTTTACATGATGGAAATATTTTGTACAGTCAGGTCGGACTGACGTTTAATCCGATATAGCATGAAACTTGTTGTACGTAGATGTTTAACACTAATAAAGAAAGTGTAATGTATATGAGTTAACCAACTATTGTAAGGACGACCTGCTTTTCCAAAGGATACGACTTTCTTCTCCCTAATCTTTGCCTTTTGACTTGTTAACACTTCTCATTTGTAGAAATGGTAACGCTGCATTTATAAGAAGGGTATTTTTTATATGATATTATCTCTGAGCGAGTACTACGTGTCCACTAATTTTGACTGAAAGTACTGCTTTAACTTTTTATAGCATTGTACAAGAAATTGATAGATATAATTCAAACGTTAGAGAATTATTTCAGGCTAAATAACAATTTACTAGCATCTTTACTGACACTTTTAAAATGCTAGTTTTTTGTTTTAATTATTATTTCTGTTATTGAAAACATAATCAATCTAATTAACTTACTTTAAAAAAACTACACTGAGTGTTCATAAAGTAGGCTATATTTAACCTCCTTAATTTTGTTTTCTGAAAAACTTAAAAAAGTAAAGAAAACTTTGTAATATAGCCTATATTGTGTTGCATAATAGGACAAGTGTTTTCACAAATCTGACCCTCTATGATTTTGGGGGTTTTTCTGGGGGGGGGGGGGGAGAAGATTAATCGTTTAAAATATGTAAAGGTAGGTTTACGCTACTGTAAAGCTTATTAAAAGAGAAACAAAATGGCGTAAACTAGAGCTTAGTATCTTCCTTCGTTTCAAAGTAATGAACAATCAAAGTTCTGGAAATTATATTTTTATTTTAACATCATCTCTTTTAAATGCAACTAAAATTATTCGTAATTCAATTGCATGACCTACCTTTACATTTAAAAGTGTTAACCATCCCCCCCCCCCCCCGAAATCATAGAGGGTCAGGTACGTCAAAATATTTGCCCTGTTATGCATCACAAGATATAAGGGGGTTAAAGTGACTTTATGAACACTCTGTAGTAAGTCTAATAAAGTATTATATTAAACCATTGATTTTAAAAACAAAACGATTATATTTAGTTTTACTATAAAACACGTTATTTTCCTAGGACTAATAATTGAATCTATATTTATAATTTAAAACTAATATATAAAATGTTATAGAAAAATGTCAAGCCAAACAAAACAAAAATATTGCAATTAACTATAAAAGCTTGAAAACAAGCAGTGAGAACAGACAACCTTCAAAGTCCAATTTACATTTAATTAATTTGACTTGTTTAAGTTCTTTAGAGACTGAACGACCTTCAAATTTGCAATTTAGGTATCTCACCTGCTTCAATAAAGCATAGATAAGCAAGAGAGTTTAACATCGCAATGGACGTCAACAAAACCAATCAAAGCTAAAATACGTTTATGGTATTTACTTGGTACTTGACCAGGTATACCATGATGCGAGTATTAAATAATCTATCACTCTATTCGGTCTTTGGATAAAATAAAACTTATGTAATCAGTATTGTCATTGTCCAGCTTTGAGAATATTGGGTTTTTAATGTATTGGTATTACAGTTGTAGTCCAACGTCTAACATAAAATAATGAAAGACGAAAAGGCCACTTTTCTTAATTTCTAATCTGTTTGATACTAACATGAAATATTTATAAATAATATAGTAAATAGATAGAGTGAGAGAGGATTCATAAATTAATAACTCTCTTATTTTTTTGGACGGAGGTTAGGACTATTTAATACCCTATGGTAGAATAACCCGACCCGAGTTATGAGCAAACCACAGCATTTATATATACAGGGTGTCCCCGAACTCTCTGGACCCCTTTTGTGGATATGTTCCTGGGATCGAGACAAACATATTTTACAATATAAACATGGGTCTACGGGGCTTATTATTTCGTCTGTCTGTCTGTATGTTTTTTTACAAAATACTTAATATTTTTGAAAGTAGAAAGGTATTGAGCTCAAACTTTGTCCGCATTGAGACCGAATTTTGCGTTTTGGGTCAAATATCGCAACAATTACTGCAGTTACAGAACTGGGACCTATTTTATTAAATTTATCTGCTCATTTTACGTAAATTAAATTCAATTTCACACTTAATTAATTAACGTCCTATAAATTACAATAGCGATTCGTTTCTGTGAATAATCTGAAACATGGGTGAAATCTTTCTCCAGCTGTAACTCGCTAACGAAACATTTCCAGACCTATGAATGTATGAACTTTTTTCATTATTTTTTGCTAGTAGAATCAGCTCAGAAAGTGCTCGGAACATAATGCAAATAACTGATTATTTTAGCTCATAATAACTTTAAAATATTTAGTTTCTAGAGTAATTCTGGGTATTGTTGACAACTACCAAGAAATACATTTTCTTTTTTTGTCAATCTCTCTATTATCCTTTGAGCTACAGACAAAATAAAAAACCCATTGTATTTCTCATCAAAAAAGTAATTTTTTTTGTCTCTTGTAATTTGTTTGTTAAGTTAGCGGTTTTTGAGATATTTGACATTAAAAATTATACATTTTGAAAATATTTAAAATAATGTTCTAATTTTTCGTACAGTGATAAGAGGTTACGCAACAAATAGGTGTACAAAGTTTGAGCTCAATATCCTTTCTACTTTCAAAAATATTAAGTATTTTGTAAAAAAACACATACAGACAGACAGACGAAAAAATAAGCCCCGACAAAATATGTTTGTCTCGATCTCAGGAACATATCCACAAAAGGGGTCCAGAGAGTTCGGGGACACTCTGTATGTACTTGAAATAATTAATTGTTTATACTTCAATTTGTGAACATGTTACTACTATTGTGGCAAATTAATGTAGATTACCATTTTTAGCAATATTTCATAAGAATTACTTTATAACATGTACACATTTAAAAAAAATTAAGGTTTTAATCATTAATTTGTATTGTTTGTTCAATTTTTTCATCCCTAAAATGCAAGAATTCGAAATTATAGTGCTTTACTCTTCCTGTTTATGAAGTGTCTTTACTGATTTAAGAAACGATTCTACAAAGAAGCTGTAGAGTTAGTGGAATTTTTGTTTATTGTATGGGGATAATTACTCCAATTTCTCCCCTTAGAAACAATAACCAAAATGTTTAGATTTTGTATATATAGATCAACATTAACATAAACATTCACCTCACATTTACACATCAAACATTCTAAAACAACACATTTTTTTTAACACTACGAGAAAAGATCATGTCATTCAAGAAAGGGTTTAGCTATTTTTCAAACTAAGCGAGCTATTAATAGATTTAAAGGGATTTGATAACGAGTTTGTAGAACAGTTACTGTACACCACTGTTTAGCCATTGAAAGCGACTACGACCACACACAACTTGGTAGCATGACTGAATTCCCCATTCAAACCGACTTTATTTTAATTTTATGATCTACCATATTTTAATTGTAGTTGAGTGCTGCAGTTATTTTGTTTTAGCGCTAAATAAGTGCGTTTTAAAACTAAAACTAAAAGTATATGTAAAACATAAATACAGAAAGAATGGCCAGTCAAATTCTGACCATAAAATGTGCAGCGTAGGAGAATCTCAGCGTTTCCCATTAGGGCATACTCAAAGTGTTACTTTACTGTAATACATGAATTTTAGTGTAGCAAATTTTTTTTTAATATCCTGGGGATGGTGTAGAATATTTGAAAAAAAAGAACTTCATAACAATATTCTGATTCGTACTATAATTTACAAGAATGTTTTACTTTTATTAAAAAACGATGGTTAAACAAATTTTAGTGTTTTTAAAAGAAAATTAATTAAAGTTAATACAGTAAAATGACTAGTTAGTCGCGCGAAATTTCTAACTTTCGAATCCAGTCGAAGGTAGCAACAATATTCGCGGAGTTGCGCTAAATAGTCACCTCAAAAGTGGGATATTCTATCCTATTGTCTCTTATAATATATTATTTACCTTTTAGGTCCGTCTTGTGACTTCAGTTGCGAAGATTATGACTAGTTTCGGGGTCTTGACCCCATCATCAGATACTAATTTCACTCATATGAGCACGTCACACATTAAAAAAAAAAAAACACACACACACAACACATACACAAACACACATAAAAACCTCAACGTGTCTGCCACCGTAGTGCACTCGGTCATGTCTATCTACATACTGCCGGCAAGGGTTAACTGTCAAGCTGATAACGGCCTCTGTTAAGCGCTTTCTTTAAATAATTTAAAGTCGTGTCATACAACCGATGCGATTGGAATGAAAGATGATCTTTTAAGATATTATCCGGATCGTTTTTGAAGGCTCTGTATATTTCAAATTCTTCATTCGCATTCAACAAAACCAACATCACTAAGTCGAACTACGCGCGTCACCTTGTTGAATACGAAAATGATCCAGGTGATTTTAAATCCAGCGTAGAAGCGATACACGTTTGCAAAAAAGGATGGTTAATGAATGCGAATGAATAATTTGAAATATACAGAGCCTTGAAAAACGATCCGGATAATATCTTAAATGATCATCTTTCATTCCAATCGCATCGGTTGTATGACACGGCTTTAAATTATTTAAAGAAAGCGCTTAACAGAGGCCGTTATCAGCTTGACAGTTAACCCTTGCCGGCAGTATGTAGATAGACATGACCGAGTGCACTACGGTGGCAGACACGTTGAGGTTTTTATGTGTGTTTGTGTATGTGCTGTGTGTGTGTGTGTGTTTTTTTTTTTTAATGTGTGACGTGCTCATATGAGTGAAATTAGTATCTGATGATGGGGTCAAGACCCCGAAACTAGTCATAATCTTCGCAACTGAAGTCACAAGACGGACCTAAAAGGTAAATAATATATTATATTTATTTATTTGTGACTTGGCACCCAAAAAATGAATATTGTCTCTTGTCGGGATGCTCTAGATCAATGTCTCTAGCACCCTACTTAGTCGTACGAAATCGAAACCACTTCCAATGTGCGACCGGCCCTAGAACGAAAAAATAGTATAATAATATGCAATTGCAAAAACATATCAAAGATAAGTTATGTGCTTTAATGGCTAAACAGTATGTGTGATCTAGTAAAGTATAACAGGTTTTGGTTAAGTGCTTGGAATGTATCACTTTCTTCAACTTACTCGCTTCCATATACGTTTAGAGTTTTAAATATTTATTTATAAGAAGAAGTTGTGAAGAAAGTGTTTCTATTACTCGGTTCCATTTAAAATTAAATAATTATTTTAAAACAGCAGTCTAAAAGTTATTCTACCTTTACTATGTTACTTGACATAAATACATGATTCAAATACGAATGCATTGAATTAAAAACTTAACATACTAGAAGTTATTTGTGTAGTATATTAATTAAATAAATTTCAATAGTAGAAATTTATGGATATAAGTAACAATTAGAACAATTTTCTGTTTACACGAAACACTGTATAAATTGATTATTTAATACAAAAGCATAAAAAAGTATCTAGTTTACAAACTGAAGTTTATTTTAATATTTATTTGTGGAGAAATTTAATTTCGTAGTGTCCTGAAATACATAAGAATTATATTAACAAAACTGTTTATGCGATATTAATTTGTAGGTACACAAATAAATATTATAAGATATAACCTAAATAATATAAAACAATATTTCCTGAGGGTAAATAGACAATACAAAAATCGTAGAAATTAAATTGGTAAATTAATTTTTAATTTTAACTTTATATTTTCATTGCTGTTTGAATAATTTATTTCACTGAAATTCTTTAACTATGTCCATTTTCAATGGAAATGCAAGAGTCAATAATAGTTCTTTAAATTACTAATTTAAACGTGTAACGCAGTAGTTAGTTACATTACCATCCATCAACGAGCGCTAGTTAGAACTACAGGAGGAATATGCGTGTTTCGCATGCCTACTACACACCTATTTTAGAATGTCTTTTTAATAAAGGTATAGGATTACATTTAACCTCAATGCTAAGATGGTAAATAGCCTAATTTTAAATGTCTTAGTCGAATTTAGTTTGCCTTGTAAACAGAGTTATACTATGCGGAGTTTGAATTTCACTATAAAACGAAACATTGTACGTTAAATGTGAGCGGAGTGAGCATGCACATGATTGCCCACAAATTATAATGCATTTAGTGGGTCAGCTTAGCGTCACAATCCAATCACATTTTTAATTATGCGTTTGTAAACGTGAACAAGAAATACCATCTTATATACGAAAAGTAGTATCAATAAAACTATATTTTCAGTAGAACCTCGTTAACAAGACTCTCAAGGGGAATTGGGAAACAGTCTTGTTATCGAGGGATTCTTCTATTTGAGGTTCGTGCTATCAAGATTATGTTGACTAAATGGCGCACTATCAAGGCCAGTGTTTTTTTTCTGAAACCCCTTTATAGCAAGTGCATTTTGAATCAACCGTCACTAGCACGTTTTGTTTTAAAAATTACATTTAATTATTACTGCACAGTAAAAAAGTATGTACTGTAATATTTACAGTAGATAGAAAAAGAAACTAAACACAAATAAACATCACCGAACAAATTTGACAGCAGGCACATAACTGACCTTTCATAGTTGATAAGGGTAGGGAAGGGGGGAAAGATGGGGTTTCATGGAAGAGAGTTAGAGCTGCGATCTGTATTAGGACAAAAATACTTGCTATTGAGGTTTAAAAAAAATAATAATCGTGCTATAGAGGTATCTTTAACATTAAGTATTAATTCAATCTCAGGGAGATTAGAAAAATGCATTTTATTTTATCGAGGAAGTCGTGTTATTAAGAGTCGTGTTAGCGAGTTTCTACTTACTATAATATATCGGTATGGGTGTAAAAGTAAAGTAAATGCTCCTCTTCTTGATATACTTTAAACTGCACATTTTAACTTTTAGTTAGTTTATTCATCGTAGTGTATTTTAAAGTACAAAAAGTAGCTGATAAAAGTTTTAAAGAATAAAATTGTTTCAAAGCATGAAATTAGCTTCGTAAATTACGTAATTCCAGCCGGCGATGGAAATAAAAATTATTACAAATAACCTACATTGTAGTTTAAAAGTAATAGAGAAAACTGTAAATTGTTGCTCCAACACTGAAAATGTTCCATTAGGTGAGCTATGCATTTTAAATTACAGATTAAGCTATATTTAAACAGCATTTCTTCTTTAGGCAAAATTTTACATTATGTTTTGTGTTGGGTATTTGGGTATTGTGTTACTGTTTTTATGAAAACAATCTTTGAAATTGGTAGAAATGAAAGTGGATAAGTTCAAGAATTAGAAATTATTTAAAAAAGAATATTGTTTGAAATTGTTTATTTTACAAAATGTCTATATGTCCATTAAAATATAATATAATTTTACGTATTTTTTTAAAATTTACTCTTTAGTTCTACATTTTGATTAAACTGAAAAAGCACTTCCACGTTAAAAGTGAAGTGACGTGTTACAGGCATGACGAAATTATAGAAGTTACATTCATTACGGAATTTAAAAAACAAATTAACACTATGTACAATATAATAAGTTTGAAATGCCTCTGCAGAAATTGTGAATGAAAGTAAACTTGATTCCATTGACCTCTCTGCGTAGGCCGAAGCACTTTCTTGCCGTTGGAATAACTTGCTTTAAGCGAAGCAAGGAAAAAATGTAACCAGAATATCTGGCTGTTTATTTAGGTGATGATGTAGTGAAAAGTAGTTCGCTTTCTACAAGACCTACACGCTGATTATTTCTGCTATTCATCTAGTCTTCAACACGAGCATCTTGGAATTGAAAGCATCTGCGATATTCGCGACCATTGTTGTATTTCTAGTATTGGATTTGTGAGGTTATATTGATGTTAGAAGTAGATAGAAGGAACTCAGATTTGATTTTGTAGTTATTTGTTTTTGTTTATATAATTCATATATTTATGTAGTAATTACACAAACGTTGGATTATAATCGTTGTTGTATAATTTATTTATCGGGTTTTTCATAATTATTTGCACAAGGTCAGGCAACATTCCAAACTCATAGGATGTTGATTGGTATCTTTCTGGTTGAACCGTTAACACGAGATGAACACGGTGTACAGTAAGGGTCAAGAACTGGTCGGTCACCATGAAAATAAAAAATTAAAACATCTACCAGGCGTACAATTCTTTGTTAAGCGTTTATTGAAAAATATAAGTTGAATATGATATGAATATTAACGTTGCTGATACAATGCACCAAGTCCACGAATGTCTTGTAGACCACCAACATTTCTTTAGTTGAAGAAGGAAATTTAGTTTGCATTTACTTAGACCAAATTCACAGGTTTACGTTTGCAGATAAAGCATACATTTACATGTTTCCCTACTGACAGTTGAAGATTAGCAACTACTACTTCTTTAATTTATGTTTTAACCTCTCAAATAACTCAGAACGTCAATCAGATTAAGTACCAAAGGTGACAATTTGTTTGCGTCTAAATTAATTTACAAAGGTTTGAATAAAAGTATGTTTTTACATTATTTGATAAATTAATAAAGTGAAGTTTGTGAAAAACAATAAAGTAAAACAACGCAAAAAGTAGTACTAATTGAAGACCATGACCAGGAGATTATTCTGGATTATTACTGTGGTCTCACAAGTAAATATTCCGGTAGCCTTGGCCTCGTATTGGTCTAATACGGAATGCAAAGTATTAACAATGAACCACAACTTTAAAGCACGACTTTCAGTTTCTACTCATACACATTATATCACAAATATAATTTTTGCGTTTAGGAATCGAATTCTATCTCATGCCAAATTGAATGTTATGTTATTTTTAGTATCAAATATTTAAAGGGACTAGCGTAAAGAAATTGCATAAGAATTATAATGCAATTAGTTTTAATTTATCCATAAATATTGTTTCAAAGATTAATTTAAGATGTTTGTTACAATAGGAAGATTAATATAGTTGTATTTAATAATTACGTAAGATTGTTTTTGTTTTCCTTCCAGAGGCCAGGATTATTTCAAAATGCCGATCCCGAACCCTAGGCCCGTTTTCCTGTTGCTTCTTCTGACTGGTAAGACAAGAAAAGTATAAATAGTAACATTAATCTTATGTCGTTTATATATTTCTTGTAATTAAAACTTTTTTTTAAACAAATGAATGTATAAAATTTAATTTAAAATGTTACATAAAATTAGCACGAAATTATCATCAAACCCAAAGTATCATTATCATATAAAATAGTCATACTAACATAACGTATTTTGAGAAGCCTTAAATATGGACAGAATTCTGAAATATCTATAGATTGGTCATTATTGGGAGCGAAACCGATGCTTTTTAATAAAGGATTGTGGTTGAAATATTAAAAGCATACTTACATATAATGTAAAGGGTGATCATCTCAAGTTGGCCACCATTGGGATCTCGGAAACTATTAGTTCTAGAAAAACTTTAAATTTCGAAACTTCCCTCGATTTATACGTCGGCTTATATTAAAATGACGGTGTTACTGTATTTTTAATTTTCGCCATTTTTCCAATTTGGCCGCTATCATACATTTTTTAAGTACAACAGCCATATTTTTATTTCATTTTTTGGTAGAACATATTATTTTATGAGACTTTTGTTCTTTGGTATTTTTCTCTAAACGCAGGCGTTACGGGCTGTCATGTGTAAAAACAAATATTAACGCCATATCAATTATTTTTAGTGGAAATTAACGTAATTTAAATCACTATCGAATGATGACGGAACAGAAATGTTACACATGCATTGTTAAATTAAAGCAGTTTTTCAACAATGCAAAATAAATGCCAACAGCTGATTGGTAAATACATTACATTACAGCTGTAACGCAATACATTACGTTGATTTCCATTAAAAATAATTGCTATTGTTTTCAACACATGACAACAAAACAACGTAACAGCTGCGTTTAGGGAAAATACCAAAGAAAAAAAATTTCATAAAATAATATGTTCTAAAAAAAAAATGCAATACAAATATGGTGTTTGTATTTTAAAAAACTAAAGATGGCAGCCATATTGGAAAAATTGTGAAGAATAAAATACGGAAATACCATTTGTACGTATAAATCCAGGGAAGGTTCCCAATTTAAAGTTTTTCGAGTAACCGATTCCAATGGTGCCCATCTTTAGTTGATCATCCTGTATATTTTAACCGTTTTCTAATTACCACACTAACCGCTTCATGTAGCATACATACTACGGTGATGTTATTTCGTTTGCATATGGAATAACAAGTATTGCAGTTATGCCTCTAAACAAACACCGTTGTAAAAGATATAGACACTTAACTACCGACACAATACACTTACTATTTCCTGTTGAAATTTCTCGGTCAGTAGAATTATAATTTTGGTTGATTTGGAAAAGTTTTATTTTTGGAGCGGGACTTCTGGTTCCGACTCAGTAGCCATGACCTACGACTCCTCTTGAGCCCGTTGTTTAGCTCATTCTCTAATTTAATAATCATTTCCCGCTTCAATGATTTCGCTTCCTTCCTTTTCATAGATTCAATGTGCTAACCGATGTTTTTGGTTATAATTTTGTCAGACACTCAGCAAGCTAGTATCATTTTAGTAAGTGTAATATTTGTTGAAACTTAGTTATGCTTCTGTATAAAATAAATTACAAAACACTGTTTATTTTCTTATTTTCAATATGTACACCTTATTACATAATACCAATGATAGGTAGTCCTGCAAGCCTAACTTTTCAAATAAGCCTCCGGGAAAGCAAATAACAAATTTGTCCCTATCTTTACTTTCTGCTACCTACATGAGGAATTCCCAAATGTTAACAACACAACACTTTAACCTGATTCTAGAAGCGCTTAGTCACTCCTATTTTCATAACATAAAAACGGCTTTCTTCTGAAGATGCTTACAGGCTGCTATACAATATCACTTACCTGTTAAAATAATAAAAACTTACATTAGATCGAATCTGGACATATATGTACAAAATATGTGTACATAGGTCATTTATTTACTTTTTAATGAATCTGTAAATACCCGTTATTCTTTTGTACCAAATTAACAATTGGTAGTTGGTCTTTTGTATTAATTGTAGTTAAAAATGAAATTGTTATTGTTTTCCAGGAAGATAATATTCCTGGGAACAAAATCATAAATATTTGAAAAGAAATAATAGAGAAAATATGTTTTTTCGGGATTTTAAAACTTAAAATTTTGTTGTAAATTTATTTTAAAGAAAACAGTTTTCTAGTTTCACATTATTATTAACCACCATTTTGAAACTGTACAAAATATGCTTTTCGTTTTTGGTACATTTGTAATCAAAATTACAGATTTTAATAAAGTTAAAACAACTAACAAGTAAGTTAGGAAACTGAGTAAGTACACTAAAAGTAATCTAATATGATTCCGTTCAACCATTACCTACGGTTCACCTGACTACCGTCTTCCGTCAGAGATGATTCTAAATAAATCCAACTTTCTGTTTGAATTGTTTTCTTGTCAAATTCATTAAAACTGAATCGAAGGCTAAATTACAAGATCGTGCCCGAGTATGTGTTGTAATACACACCGAGGATCGTGGGAACAGGACACCAGACCAAATGTTGATGGATTTGAAACGGTCCTGCGAAATGACAGAAGGCAAATAACTAAAGGTCATGTACAAATATGATCACCTCTGTTTCTTAGATGTTTAGTGATTTTTATATAAAAATAACGTATTGCGTGACGCGAGGAAAAGTACGAGAGTTTTGGAAAATGCAATTCACTTCCTTGTAGTTCGAAAGGAACGAATAAAAGAAACATATATGGAAATTTTACAGTATTAATTTACAGATATAATTTACGATAGTAAAATGATAAACCATAACCATTAAATAATTAAACACAAAACTAACATGTTATATATTATCTCTGTTGTATAACATCAATTATATAATATCAAGTATCAATAAATTATAATATTGTATTACCTTATTTACTGTATTATTCAGAGATTATGTTATTCAAAGGGAGTTACGTGGGAGCAAAATAAAGAAAAACTTTTCTACAAACATAAGTCCGTATAAGATTCCTTCGCCCCCTTTCCGTCTTTTTGTTGTTTTAATGAATCATGTGTATCTTTAGAATAACTTAACCGAATGAGGTCAAATTTTGTTCGGAACTCTTCATTGTAATGTCCTAACTTGAAAACATAATCAACTTGTTCTATAATTCCTTTTAAAATGGTGGCTATTTAAAAATGTTAAATTCAAATAATTTTAAAGCAGTAAATTCTTTTAAGAAAATCAAGAGTAAATTTGTTTAGCCTGTTAAATTTTCTGTCGAACTGTATAATTACCAAAATTATCGAACACCTTGTAACGTAAATCAGCTTGCATTGCTAACAGAGCTAGGCTATATCATTAAAATGCATCAAAGTAATAAGTAATTATATCTGTTAGTTTTAAGAACTTTATACAAAGAACTCTTTGAAATACTACACAAATCTGATACTTCTCTTACTCTATTCGTAGGATATTCAACTTCCTCTGTTATGACTGATTTTAGACGTTGTAAAAGATCGACATCTTAGGTTTTCAAAGAGCTTTTTAAAATATTTTCTGTCAGGATCTCGTTTATTGGGAAACCTTTCTTCGTAAGCAGATACAGCCAATGAACAGTTTCTTCGGCTGAGAAAATGTTGATCTACCATGTCCAACTTTTCTATTTTTTGTAAACTTCACTTTATTAGAAAAAATAACTATTTCATTAAAAGTTAACACTAGTTGCACAAGAAAAAAAGAAGGTAAAACTTAAAAAAAAAAAACTGTTTTTTACAAAAACATTAATACATTGGAACTAATTTGTTGTCAACGAAAAATCAACAATAATTATAATTAATTTTAATAAGAACAACAATAAAAACACTAAGCTGTTAGTGATTTACCAAATGCACAATATCAGCTGATCCTTTAAACTGGCCTTTAAAGACATAAGCAAAACATAGTCTTTTTAAATAAATGCTCTAGCTCCTAAACTGTTGAGTTTATGAAAAATGTTTCATGAACAAAAAAGTCTTAAAATGATCTGTAGAGTATGAATACGCCATAAAATACAGGGTTCTATTTCACATTATCGATTTATATTTTTAATGGTCACAAAAAGTATTTGAAATTCCACATTTAAAGTTTGCTGTACATCTTCTAATTTTGGAGATCACGATGGTGGCCCAGTTAAAATTAATATCCTATTAAGCTTTAAAGATAGACCCACATTAAAACAATTTAAAAAATTTGTCTTTGTGTGGAATTGTAATCCCGACCTGTAAAGTTTTCAAAGTCAAGCTTTAGGAGGATTTCGCCTTTGAATAATGAGCCACAGGTGTTTATACAAGATTTGCACTATTTTGTTTGAATAACTTAGGATAGTGTCTAATCAAAACTACCTCATATTCAGTTTCTGACGAAATTAGTGTTGTTTCGTAATACTATGTATCATATATCATTTTTACTATATTATTTACACATTTGTGTTTTTATACTGTATATTTCGAATAAATATTGCTAAAACTTAAAAACTACAGGAGTAAATTTAATTGAGTACAGGCTAGAAACAGTTTGAAAAGTGTTTGCAATGTAAAGGGAAAGCGAAAAGAGGAACCGATCAAAAACATAACATTAATAATTCGTGTATTATTGAACTTAATTGGAGTTTCGTTTCTCAAGACGCAAACTCATTTCGGCATGGAGCCACTGCCATCATTATTGTTGACTACTGTATGAAACAGCTGTGAATCGTCTTCGTTATGGTGAAAGGCGGTATTAGATTGGTTTGTAATTATTTCTCTGTAGTATTTTCTCAGCCCCATCTCAAATCAAACTTTTACATGTAGTTCACATATGTACTTGCAATTAACTTCTATTATAAACTGTAGAAAATAGTTTTATAATTCAAGATGGAAGTCGAATTTGATTATGTTCTTTTTGTGCCAACTATTTGCCGACCGATATTAGCACAAACAGTAATATATGAACGACATTTTAGTATCTACAGTCCGACGCGTTGTACATAATACATCGTTGGTGTCTCAATTATAGGTAATGAGCGTGACAAGGCTTTCATTTACTATTCCAAAGTTGTCAATTTTGAAACAACGTCTTTTGCAACAAATAAATTTAAATACTGTATCAAAAACTGGCATTTGTGAATATAAAGCGAAACACTGTTTGTACAGGAGGTTTTGGTGTGGATTGTCACACATAAACGACAAATATTTATATAACACAACCACAGATAGAATATAAAAAAGATACGCGTTTGAGTTAAAACCAACAATCCGCGCCCAGTACTGCCAAGTTGAACGTCTACTTCATAGAGGGCCTTTTTCCCTTCTTAATACTGTGTAAGTTGGCAACACTTGCATTGCATTAACATCTTTTAGTTTGAGATATATGACATGATGAAAGTGTTGTTTATAGTATTGATACTTTTGTAGTTCGTATCCAAAAGTTCTAAACATAACAAACAAGTTAACTAATGCTTCTTCTTAAAGTAATGGAAGAATTTTTTTCTTAATTATTAAGTTGCAAAGTCGTTTCTAGCCTACCTTTGTTTACTAAAGGATCTGGATTATTATTGTTTATTTTGATTTTGAATTAAAAGTAAATATAATCTCAGAATTTATAACTAAACAAATTTATTTGAGTAACAATTTTATCTAGAGGTTGGGTTGTTCAGATTCAGATAAAAAGGTACGAGTATTACACGTGGTAGGTCTGATTCCTATCAAATATTTAGCTTTAAATTTAATATGAAATCGAGATAGGCCTATGTATCATGTGCCGATATACACTTTACGGATAAATACTTGTACCATCATTATGAACAATAAAGCTGATTTTAAAGAAATACACAGTCAACAATTTCTCAATTTGTACTTATAACAACGGTTGATGATTTATAAAGCGTAATAACCTGTCTGTTTAAACGAATATATCTTTTGTTACAACCATAGTACATGAGTAAATATGACGGATATGTCTATTACTCTTTTATATCTCATTACCAAGGAATATCTATTATCACTATACGGCCCAGTGATCCTTGTACTTTGAAAATGTATTCAAATTGAGTTTTATTTTGAAAAAAGACTACAATATAAAATTGTATTTCTTTCAGCTTCAAACTAGGAATTTCATATGACATCTAAATTAAGCAAAGGTAAAGATGTTTAAAAAAAATATGTACACCTACATTTATATTTAAGGACTAAATTTACATGGTTACGCATATTAGATGTAACAGCTTTAAGGTCATACAATTTACGTTTAGTCAAATTTAATCATTTAAAAAAATTTGTGAAAGAGTATTTTAATTAGTTAAAATATTAATGAATAATAATAATAATAATAATAATATAATTAGGAATGTTGTCATCATAATCCCAATAAAGGAATGGCTCAATGTATTTACGTCTATATTATTATTACCTTAAGAATATACCACAGAGTTTGAATTTGAAGATTTATTTAATATTTATATGTTCACAAAATAGTAAACCTATTTTCATAACTACATTGGATATCTCCCTGTGATTTCTCAAAAGACACACATTTGAACTTTGTTTTAAATATCATGACTAAAAAAAACTTTATTTAAATAATAATTATGAAAATCTGCTCAACATAACTCCATAAATAGTTTCACAATGATTAAATTAATGCATGTTAATTATAGTATAGCATTTCCTTAAAAACCAGTTATAAAATAACCGGTGTTGTAGCTATGCAGTTATGTGGATCACTGATCTATGATAAATGTCCCTTCTTCTTCTTCCTGGTAACTGTCATGAAATGCCTTCTTGAATTATAGCGTTCGTACAAATAACCAATATTTATAGTACATTTGGCTGTGGCTATACATAAATACGTTGCACAGGAAATTCCTAATTGACAGTTTAATCATATATTACATGAAGTATGTAATTATGTAAAGCTGCGACATTTAGCTCTTATTATTATTATTAATAGAAAGTATAAGAGATACATTTTTGGAAATGTAATTGGTTATTATGGTAGCAGCTATGACAACTTAAACAATTGAACTTTAAAACAGTAATATTTTTTGACAGTTCTGTATTTCATGGTCAAAATATTGTAGGCCTCTGAATGTGGGGAATATCAGTTTCAAAACATTTTAAATTACATCTCTAATACTTTTGTGGTAATTTTCTTTAAATACAAATATAAATAAATAAATAACATTCTGAGCATGAAATTATTGAACATTATTTTTGGAAATATTTATAGACTGATTTTTATTGTCACAGATATGATAAATTAAATCTTTAAATTGTTAAACTCTTCCTTTTTGACATTGCCTCAATCCAATATTAAAAAATATAGACATTTATTATTATTGTTGGCATATAGTAAGAGAAAATTATTTAAATAAAAACCCTTAAAATTACACCTTCAACCTCTTTTAGATAATTGTAGGTGATGCAACCAATACAATAACTTTCTCATCATGCAAATATTAAATTTGATATACATTTTAATAAAAATCGTCACCAATGTTGATTTTGTGTAATTTAAATTAAGAAGTAACATTTAATTGAGTCATGGAATTAAAAAAAAATATTTACAATAAATATATTTTTGTACAGATTGTATTGATAGATTTATTGTTAAAAATTTTGATTATAGAATTTAATAAATAAAAAAGTATAATTTTAAAACAATGATGTAATATGTAAGAGGAAGTACTATATCTATTTTATTAAATATTACTAATAACTTGAGAATGTTAAACAATTAGTTATTATTGTTGGTAATTTGGACTATAAATTAAATAATGTTTTTACATATACAGTAGCGATGTAATAACATTAGAAATATAAAGTATATTAGTTATCTCAAAAATAAATCGTTTGAGGTTGCATTGAAAAAAAGCTCTTGTTGCAATTTAACAAATGTACAGCTGGCAGCAATGATCAGTGAGAGAGTCGGTGGTATTGTGTAAAATATATTATATTCACTAGTAAAGCTGCAGTCATTATTAGCAAATAGTTTAGTCAAGAAACAGTGACCACGACGCATTCGTTGGTAGCAATATTAATAAAAACTTTGACAGTGTACGTGAATAAAGACTTAATTACATAACATTACACGTGTTTTTCTTTAAAATATAATCTCTACAACACATGAGCATACTACAGAAACCACAATAATTTATTTCAATTGTTGTGTTGCATTTGTTTCAAAATAGTTAGTTTTATTAAAACTACATAGTTTTAAGCTTTTCATATAATTAATTGATTGCTTAGGCTACTTCGCAAATGACGTCAGAGCACACAGTTGACCTCAACTTCATGGCTGTACTGTGTATATTAAAAGTAAAAGGAACTATGTATGACAAGAGCGTTTCTGTCACGAACTTATTTTTACATACATACATACTTACATTCTTTAAATTGATAATATTAATAAAGGTAAACACAAGTCAATAAAATTGTGTAGTTTCTTGCAGTTCAATGAAATGTAAATAGTAATTCATCACAATTGGATGTTTTAGAAGTTTCCAAATACAAAGCAATGTAATTGGAGCTATTTTTATGTTTATAATTTCTTTTGCTAGGAACTTCATGATTAAGTTGAGTACAATTGTATGCCCCTTGTGGCGTTGTTTGTACAACCAACAATAATCATCGATATCATGCACACTGTGGTGTTGTTTGTA
>JAGFPH010000460.1:399223-411321 GCA_018207615.1 Philaenus spumarius
ATATCATGCACACTGTGGTGTTGTTTGTATAACCAACAATAATCATCCATATCATGCACATTTGGATTGGCAAAAGATTTTCCTCCTCTTAAGTAATTTTAGCACCCCAAATTAATACCTGTTGTGGGTACTACATATAATAATTTTAAAAGGTAAACAGATATAAAATATATTTGATTACAATCTAGTAATAATATCTAAATGCATATACGTCATACGTTTAACATATACAGGGTGTTTAATAAATGTGGACTTATAATTCAATTGCATGTTTATTGCATCATGTAAAAAAATGTCGGGGGACGGGGTATTCTCTGGAGGTATTTCGATAAACAAAATGAACTTACTTTTGTAATTCTTTTCCAAATGGTGGTCTTTTAAAGACATCCAATGAGAATAACTCAAAAACTATACATACTTATAAAAACGCTAAGTTAAATTAGTTTTGCCCCTTTAATTTTCAACTGAATGTTATAAGTATCAAAATTGTCGAACAATTCAACTTCCGAAGCAAAAATGAATTTGCAAGACCAAATAACTAAGTTGGATGCAGTTTTATCTTTTCCCTTCGTTAAATAGTTTTGACAATTGTACCATTTAATAGAAAATTAAATTGACTATAAAAATTTACTCAACGTTCTTTATAAAATTTAAAATTGATTATTTGCATTTGAATTTTATTAGAAGCAATTTTGAAACGAACTATTGAAACAAGTTGATTATTTTAAACTGGTGAGTAGGCCAATATACTGGTGAGTAGGCTACCGTACACAATTTGAATCATTCTTTCTAGAGATAAAAATGATGTAGTAAAAAAAAAAGGCAACTAAATGGAAAACGAAGCATTTTACGACCTAAGATTAACTATCCAATAAACACGTAATAATTAGTCCTCACTATCGAAATGTCCAGTATAATTTTAAACGGTACTCACTTCACAAAATCTTACATATGTGCCCACTGTCATCTCTTTTTCTTCCCAACCCATACAATAGTAATAGCAGTGGATGTTAGGATTAATGACAGCTAAAATTGCCAAAGATTCAGGTTAAAAAGTTTTCTTTACTAAAAAAAAATATATAAATCATTAAAGTAATTAAGCTCCTTATTTTTATTTAGACCTAAAGAAACAACTTATATTAAAATCATATTCAGTTAGTTTAGAAAGATATACAAATATTTATAAAATTACATAAAATTTAAATGTTGAAAGTTTTTTAATAGTTAAAAATATTGTTTTGGGGAGAAAGTAAAATATTTTCAAGCTTTCTAGTTGTTTCAGAGATTTAACAGATTATAACATTAGATAAAAAACCGTGAAACTTAAACACGTTAGGTAGGTCTGTACAAGCTCTAAAATGTAGACCATCGAGCTCTCAAATGTGAATGGCCCTGGTTTTAATAAGTTTGCAAAACTGGTTGTGTGTGTGTACATTTTCTATGGCGTTTCTTTTCCAGAAAATCAGGAGTCTGTGTATAACCAATAGAGAATCTAAAAGGTAAAACTCGAAATTTTAAGAACATTCTAAGAACTAAATCCAAATTAGAAATGTTCTGTAGTACCAATGAATGAGGTATTATTTTATTAACTAGACAATTTGTGAACATTTCTCTATCCGAAATGCATTAGCACACTTTCAGATGTTGAAATTTATAACTTAGTGCAACATTTCCCTTTTAAAATATATTAAAGAAGTTGTGCATAGCTTTTTAAATGTATTTAACCTCGAGTGTAAATGTTTATTGAAATACATTTACCTTCCAAACGTCAGCTCGCATTTAGTAAATATTTCCCCAACCTTTTCCTGTATTGCAATTCAACAGTTCGCACCGTCTCATATCGTTCCAGCTTGCTACCGTAGTTTGCTAAGCAGTAGTTGACAGGTTATTGGCGTTTGGCTTATACGTGAGCTAGGATACTCCACCGTCTTCATTGGTCGAATTGGTTTAAACTCATAAAGAAGACAAAAACATATTTACTGTTTGAAGGTAAAACTTAAAGGAAAACTAAGTTCTTCAGAAATTTCAATGCAGGAAAACATATTCTAGAATCACATATTATAACTAAACTATATATATATATATTGTGTCTAGTTCGTTCTAGCCGTAAATATATATTTATATATATATAATTCTTATAGCAACCCGATTAGCTAATACTTTTGTAAACCCTTCCTTCATTTGAGCTATTGCAATATCTACGGATTCCTAAGGGTGTGTAAATGAAGAGATAAATAAACATCTGACAGAAATAAACTGTGTAGAGTCAAAAAGTTTTCAAATATTTTTTTAATTTTAAACCAACATACTTATAAACGCAAGAATATAGATGTTACTATTTACAATTTTAAAATCGCGTTCACGTAATATTCATGGGAGAAGATTTAAGTGTAGCCTACTTAATTATTTATAACGCATGTTCTCAAACAAATCCTATCACAGTAGGCAATATAATTATATAGTTGCTACGAAATATTATAAATATATCATTTCCACTCTTAAAATATGTAAGTTTTGTGATCGATCAATTTTGGGTGCATCGTTTTGTTAGACAACTTTTGAAAATATGAATAATTTTTTCAGAAAAGCTTTTAATATGCTTTTGCAACAAAGGTAATAATCTTTGAATAATTTTTACATCCACAAAATGTTCGAAAGGTGTTTGATATTAAAAGTAGACTGAATAATCTTATTTTGTACCAAAATCTAACCTTCTTTTTGGGACAGGTTAAAAATGAACTGAGCATATTATTATGATGAACTCTGTGAATTATTATCTTTTTATTTTTGGAATTACAATTTTGAATAGGACTGGTTTCAAACTAAGCGAATAACCAGATGGTTTGTAAACTAAAGTTTGTTAATCAGTTAAAATATGATAAAAGAACGACCCATTTTCTCACGACCTTCTAACTTCCCACGGTCCTGAAGCTCTTTCAGTGGACTTCGTAATCTATGGGTATTTCCATGGAAAGTAGTCACAGCTTAAAAGTAAATTATGATTTTGTCAATATATCCATTAAAATAGTTATTAATCATAAATATCGGTGATATTAAATTATATATTATTATTTGAAAATTGTGATGACACTCAGTTTAGCTTTTGCAGATGTTTTCAAAATATTTATAAAACACTTGATTTTTAAGATTTTAAATAATTTGGAGTTTAATGCAAATTAAACTAAATAAATTGCAAGATTTTACCTTATGACAGTTATGGTGCTTTTGTTTTCGATGTAATTTAACTGGAAAGTGTATAGCAAAATAACATTTTGTATTTCAAGGGCAATTAAAAGTGAAGATTTAATAAAACATTTTCCTGTTAATTGGTTTGTATAAATGCATGGTTTCATGTATATATACAGGGTACGTTAAAATTAAATATATAAAGATATTATTGATTGTATCATATTTTGCTTGCAATTAAAGTACTTTTACAATATTGTGACTAATCCTTTACATTTTTCGCACAGCAATAAATTGAAAAGTAAGACTATAATATGTTCATCAAAGTGTGTTCAGTTTTCGAATGCCAAGAACAACATTAAAACATGTATTTAATCAAGTTTCGTTGGTAGAGGTTTTCGCTGGGCTGGATGTATGACCCCGTAGGTCGTGGATTTTGTCTCACGAACATTTTACTTTCACTTGGAATAGTTTGTGTTTACCTCGCCTGATAGCAGCACCCTATGTATACTGTTTTAGTACTCTTGGCGTATGGTTATTGTACAAACCATATATATACAAACTGAAGTGTAAGATACTAGAAAATATTAGGTTTAACGTTTCACAAAGTTCTGTTGTAATTGATAAATATTCGACTTCGATGTTTTTGTTTTACTAGTTTTCTTAGAAAAGGTTCATATATAGGTTCACAAAACTGGAAGTCCAAACACATAGTTAACCTGTATCTAGACATTTTTCTTCCGAGTGTTTCATATCATTCGTATTTCATGTTTGTTATAAAGTCACTAATTCGACTCGTCTTTGTTTAGACTGTTTGACACACGGTACAAAACGATCCCTTCCATTACATTAGTTAATTAAACAATAATACAAATAATGTTCGTGAATTTTCTGTTTATTTTCATGCAAATCAGAGATAGACATCATCAGTACTAAAATTTAGAAAATAACTTTCGTAAAATGTAAAAACTAAATTACTAATTTAACTTTTGTTTTGAACAGTTTAGTCTGTACAACCCATCTTTTTTTCTATTCCTGTTGCACGCAAAGCTCAACGAATGCTAATGTGTTTTCACTTATATGTGACAGTTTATAAGTGAATAATAAATAAATTGAGTAAACATTTCTTTAAACTTGTAATATAAGTGAAGTTTGATGATTTGTAAACTGCCAAACGTTTTGAAACTTAGAATGAAATATAGTTATTTAAGTGTGAGTTAATATTCTAAAAATGATAAGACCTTGAATATAAAACTAAGTGTTTTTTAAGACTAGAAACCAAAAGCGAGGGATACAAACTAGATATTAAATGTAGTTTTAATTGAAATTTTATGTCAGTGTTTAAATATATAGACTTATACTATTCGCTGTATTCATTTAAAGCAATATTAATAAAACAAAACAAAAATTTAAAAAATTACATGCACAAACAAAATAAAGTACAAAAAATCCACCACTATTAAAACCAATCTTAGCAAACGTAGCGTTTGTTCTTACACTTAATTCTTATTTGTAGGCGTTGAGTTCAACATAAACTTACTAAATAGAGAGTCCTCAAAATCTACTTCAGTAGTCAAAAATCTGTTTACTACAAAAGATTACAACTAATAACTTGCATATTTTACAAAAAATGTTGATTCTCTGTCGATATTATTCGATACATTGATACTTACATTAATTTTATCAACCCACATTAGAAATATTTTATAGGTTTTCAGTAAATTTCGGTTTCATCAGATTCTAATTTGGTCGTATAAGAACAAAAATCTTTTATACCTAATTTTGTAACGAACTAATGAAAAGTTCATAAAAGATATAAAGAAAAATTTAAATACCGAAACAATATAAATATAAAAAATATAACATAAAAATACGTTAGGTAGCAGAATATTCATGTATTCCAGAACGAATAAAAATGAATATTAAAGCGAAAGCGAGAGAAAGAAGTGGGGGGGGGGGAGGGGAAGAAAGAGAGTGAGATATACTAAACTATAACTCATTAAAGAATATTATTTGTAGTCAATAAAATCGATTCCTGATTGCAATTTACCTGTACAGCAAAAAAAAAACTAAATTTATTTGTGCCACTTCAAGGTTTGTAAATCAGAATAAGCCTTCGTGATCAGGTGTTTAGTGAGCTGAAATGAAGACTTGATTGAAGCCATGGTTTTCAATTGATGCCATTATAAATACATCATCAGGCGCATAATAGTTTAGCAGATGTTATCAATGAAACTATTTACAGTATTTTCCATTAATGATGTGTTAAATTTATTAATAGTCTTAGCTATTTAAAAGGGGTTTAAAAATGTAAACCCTCTCTGAATAATTGTAAACTATAATGTCAATAGTATAATATGATTTACTTTTTAAGGGTCGGCTCTAGCTGTCGGCCAAGTTAGCTGACACTCTATAAACACCAATGTTAAATTAAAAAAAATAAATCCAAATTTTTCCTTTATTTTTGATCGGAAAGTTATAAACGATATGTCATTTTAAAGCTATGGTCAATATGCATGCAAATGGCTTTTTCAAAACTAAGAAAAATATATTGTTTAATATTTATTAACAATTAAAAAACATTGATTTTAAATATTTTTTACGTTGTAACTATTAATTATAGCGAAAAATTACCAAGCCATTCGCATGAAGAATTTCGTCCCCAAGAGTTCGGTATTTTTTTAAAAACGCTATTTGAACAATTGCGGGTTTTAAACGGATTTAGGCTGAGCAATGTCCGTGTAACCTACCGCCGCTATAGGGTGATTTTAAATATTTTTTTACGTTGTAACTATTAATTATAGAGAACAATTACCAAGCCATTCGGATGAAGAATTTTGTCCCCAAGAGTTTGGTATTTTAAAAAAAACGCTATTTGAATAATTTCGGGTTTTAAATGGATTTAGGATGAGCAATGTCCGCGTAACCTATCGCCGCTATAGGGAGTCGCAGGTTGCTTTCTGTTTTACTAGAGCCGACCCTTAATATTAAATTGTTAGTACTATTTTAGCTAAAATTGACGTAATTCAAATGATAAATTTTGTTTCTTACCGCCATACGTATCCTTGTCCTCGTTGCTTAAAATGTTTAACAACGAAACACATTGCCGACAACACATTCATTCAATGACGAAATGATTGTCAAACATTGCACAAGAAACACATGTATTACATTTTAAAACATTCACAGTTCACATTTAATTCCACGTCCATCGGGACATCCTGTTTCTTATATGGTAACATTTTCTCAATCTGGATGCTTATTTTTGTTTTGCACATTTTTTAGTCACACTTTAGTCAAGACCTAAAATCACTTCTCAAAATAGTCAAATAAGGTTTCAATAAATATTGAACTTGACTTGGAATGGATGACTTTGAAAATGGCGTCATTGATCAAAAGCGGTTCAGTAAATAAACACATTATTTGTGTTAAAATATGTTTCAATAATTAAAGCGATTGTTATTTTCTGCTAAAATGCTAGAATATAAGTTAATATTCGAAATTTACTAGCCAAATTAGAAGGGCAAAAACTAAAATAAAAAAATTGAAGCATACACAAAATTAGGAGTTATAATCATCAAACCAAAACAACATAAACTTGAAATACAATTATTTGTCAAAGTTCGAAAAGTTTCTTTACAAACAACATCATAACTTTAAAAGTTGTGTCTAGATAAGATATATGATACCATTTGATAGGCCTATGGTAGAGTGCAAATGTATCATATTTCACAAAACGTCTAAATAAAAAACATTTAAAGGTCTAATCTAAAAAATGTGAGATATAAACTATGTATATTTTGTATGTTGAAAAAACCTACGTTTGTTTTCCTCCAGCTCAAAAGATAACCAAAAACATAAAAAACACTCATTTCAAAATGGTTAACAAGGAAATATATACGTTTAATGAAACAAGATAAATGCATTGATTAATATTTATGCATTATCAGAATCAGATAGAGTATTATAGACTACTACCAAGAATCATTGTTATTTTCAAATATCTTCATTCTTTTTTGAGCTATAGAAAAATAGTGTTACAAAGAGAAATATTTGGTTTCTTATAAAATTATCTGGTTTTGAAATAGGCCTTCTTGAAGTTTAATATTTTAAAACAGTAAATGTCTAAACAATTACGAAATAAAACCTATGATTTTGTACACATCTTAAAAAATAAATAAAATTAGTACCTATATAAAATTTTAAGTAATACAGTATACTATTTACTCACAAAGTCACAAAAAACACTGTTGATAGACAGAGACTAAGCTTTTTCTGATCTATGTTCATTTGAACTTAGTTTTTATTTCCAGTATTAAAACCAATCTTAGAAGCAATCTATATTTTATATGAAGGATTTATTAGAAATCAATTTATTGCAATGATGGTCACACTATTTTAGTTGTTTATTAAAATAATAGCAACAAACTATTTCCAAGAGTTGATAGCCACAAATAAACAGATTTGATACACGTTAGTAAGATCGCTTCATTAAGCTTAGAACAAAATATTTTATCTCATAGGAAGCAATAGCTTCACGCATGCGTGGAAGGAAGAAAGTAATCGTAATCAAGTCGAGTATCAAAAAGGATTTTCTCTTCCCCTTTATCTCTTGTGATCAGTATTTTAACTCCCGATTGCAAGAAATCTGTAACATATTTTAAATACTTTCAACCTAAGAAAGATTACGTAATTTTATTGCAGGAGCTCAGTCATTTCATGGAAGGATAGCCACAGCGTTGCAATAGTTCCATTACAGCCACTCCGAGTCACAATTGTTTGCATGTTTGTAAACTGTGGAATTTAGTTTTAATTCAAGACGGATAAAGTATGTAGACAACGGGTATATATATATTATTAATGCAATATTTGTATTTGTTGTATTGTAGGAATTAAAGCCTTATTATATAGAGATCATAGCATGACGGGACTCGGGTTATCTTATAGTGATTACAAAACTAAACAAATAGATCGTGAATACAGTCGAGTCTTTATCAACTCTATGATAAAGTAAACACTCTGTTGGGCCAGGTTGACTGGACATCTGTTTATCTGCAATCTGACTCGTCTATCGCGTTCAATAACTTTTACGATATCTTAAATAAATGTATCTCTTTTTCTAGAGAAGTAAAAATTGTGCAAAATAAATTAAAGCATTTAAAGCCATGGATTAATTTATTTATCTTTGCTATAAAATAAAAATATGCTTTTTAAGAAAGTTTTAAAACGGCCTAACAATTTTAAATTACACATCTATTTTAAAGATTTCAAAACAAAACTACAAGCTGACATAAGGGAAACGAAAAATGCATATTAGGCCTACTGTAATAGGTTTACAAATTGTATTGGAAACTCTAAAAGTGAATGGAAATTAATTAATGAACTTGCTGGTCAAGAATGCAAAACGATTACAATTGCCGGTTTACAAATAAATGATACAGTTGTTATTGATAAAAAATCTATAGCAAATTAACTAAATTGTTATTTTTTAAATATTGTCAAAACCCTAGGCAAACACACGGGTGAAGTAGACAAAGCTGGTTGTAAATATGAGCATTTTTTTGAACAAAGGTTGAGTGAAGGTTCTTTGTAAGGTAGACAAAGTTGTTATATCTTTAAAATTAAGCAAAGCTCCTGGAATAGACGGAATCAATTCAAACACAACAAAAAGAATTGTTCCTCAAATAGGTGACATTATAACTCATTATTAATTTAAGTTTTGAATCTGGAAAGTTTCCTGATAAATTTAAAATGTCTTTAGTTATTTCCATACCCAAAAAAGGAAGTAGGCTTGAAATGTCAAATTATAGCCCAATATCTCTGGTTTCTGTCTTTGCTAAAGTTATTGAAAAACTAATGAAAAATCAAATTGTACAAAATTTAAATAAAACGGATTTATTCAGCACTAATCAATACGGTTTCATGGCAGGAAAAAGAACTGAGGATGCTCTTCTTGATTTCAGCAATTTAGTTATGAGTGGGTTGAATAATGGAGATAAAACGTGTGGCCTTTTTCTAAACATTACTAAGGCATTCGACACTGTTGATCATAAAATCCTGCTTGATTCCTTATGGGACTGTGGTATCAGGGGTATAATTCACCAATGGTTTATAAGCTACCTGAAAGACAGGAAGCAGTGTGTTAAAGTTGGAGCACATGTGAGCGAGTGGGGTGTTGTTGATTGTGGAGTTCCTCAAGGAACAGTATTAGGCCCAATTTTATTCTTAATTTATGTAAATACCCTTTGCAACGGCAGGTTTAGTGGTAGGTTGATTTCTTTTGTTGACGACACGGCTATAATTTATACAAAAAGAAATTGGAATGAATGCAAATTAGCCGTGGAAGAAGATTTAATCGGCTTGCGGTTGTGGTTTGCTAGACATAAAATGACACTTAGCACTAGCAAAACTAGTTTTATGAAGTTTTCATTGAAGGATACTGAAAAATCTTTTGCCACAGTCACGTATAAATGTTTAAAATGTATAAATACAAACTCACAGTGCGCTTTGAACTGTTCTTTTATAGAAAATTCCGAAAATATAAAATATTTGGGGGTTATGATAGATAGACGCATGTCATGGAAAACCCATATAAATGCTTTAAAAAGTAAGTTGAATATAATTATTAGAGTTTTGTATTTCTTAAAGGGTATCTGCCCCAAGTACATGTTACGGAAATTTTATTTTTCACTAGTCCAAAGCAGATTGGAATATGAAATTATTTGCTAGGGAACTGCTTACAACACAAACCTGTATCCTATTAAAATAATTCAAAAAGGCATTATCCGTGTCATACAAAATAAAAACAAAATTGAACCTTCAAGACCTCTTTTTAATAGTTTATCTTTACTACCACTTAAACATATATACAAAGTTCTTAGTGTCTTCTACAGAAGAAGTATACAATTTCCCACTATATATAATGCGTATAAATTATCACTCCGTTCTATGCACAATTTGCCTATTCCCAAACCTAGGCTGATAAGTTTTATGAATTCTTTTTTTTATATTGCTCCGAAATTGTACAACAAATTACCAGTATATATCAAACATTGTACTAGGCAACCAAAATTCCTGAGAAGCTTGAAATCTTGGCTGCTCAGTCTCGACAATGTAAACACTTTCCTAAATAAGTAATATAATCCAACTCACTTTTGTTTTCAAATTTTCTAAAAATTTCTTTTACTGTATTTATTTTTCAATTTGCATGCTTTGTTTGATTCATGCGCTACAGGAAGAGCCGCAAATGCAAAAAACATTATTATTTATTTAAAAGTTTTAAAATTTGATTAAGAACAGTTTATCTCATCTGCTCTATAAAAAATGCTTATACAAAAAGAACATTTTTGCTGTAAAACTCCTTATAATTCATTGTTTTTGTTATATGCTATTCAGTACTCTGACATAATAAATTTTATTTTGTTTTTGAAGTAAAGGTAACCCTCATTACAGGATTCCTATAGAGGGTACCTAATTGTTCCCTTTGTATTTTTAATTTATTACTTTGTTTAAAATGTCTTATGTTTATGTTTAATGCATGTATTATATTTTACAAGGTTTATAAAAAAGGAAGAATAAATTAATTTCAATTTCATATATTAAAGCTTTATATGCTTATGAGAATTATTTGCCAATTTCGGAAAAGTATTTTGTTTTCTAGGAACTATACTATTATTTCTACAATTTATACTCACTATAAACGATTAGTTCAAAATTTGGAAAATCACTATATAACTTAGGTTGACTTAGATGACCGGAGAAGGTCCAGTTATCCGAAAATAGATTTTATAAGAGCTTACTTAAAGTTTAATCTCTACTATATATGGAGTATTATGTCTTCCTTTACATTAAATTTTAATTTGTCGTCGAGTAATTTTAACTTAGATTTTCTAAAAAACGTATTTGATATAAAATATAATATACTGCCTGTTTAAAAAATACTTTTACACATTTTTATGTTTATATTTTTAAACAGTAAATTATTATTACAAGTTTTCATAATAATGTAAACACACGGTACATTAATTACCTAATTTCTGTCTTAAGAAGTACAATCCTTCTCTTATGTTGGTAGACTATAATGTAATATTTACTAAGGGCAACAGCTATGGCAAAGTTGGTAGGGCTGCAAATCAGTTCGTAAAGTTTCAAATCTTGCTGTTGACGTGGCAATTACCACGCGTTTTCCACTTCACTTTACTAACAGTGAAGGCTACAATTGCTAGGGAAATTTCAAATTTCAGTACGCTAACATAGTATCCTTCAACAAACAGCAGTTTAGCAGTCAGAAGCACTCAACGGACTGTAACGGCAAGGAGCTTTCCACTTCACTTTACTAACTGTGAAGGCTACAATTGCTAGGGAAATTTCAGTACGCTAACATAGTATCCACCAACAAACAGCCGTTTAGCAGTCCGAAGCACTCAACGGACTGTAACGGCAAGGAGCTTTCCACTTCACTTTACTAACTGTGAAGGCTACAATTACTACCGAAATTTCAGTAGACCTACGCTAACATAGTATCTACCAGCAAACAGCCGTTTAGCAGTCAGAAGCACTCAACGGACTGTAACGGCAAGGAGCTTTCCACTTCACTTTACTAACTGTGAAGGCTACAATTACTAGGGAAATTTCAGTACGCTAACATAGTATCCACCAGCAAACAACCGTTTAGCAGCCGAAGCACTCAATGGACTGTAACGGCAAGGAGCTTTCCACTTCACTTTACTAACTGACAAGGCTACAATTGCTAGGGAAATTTCAGTATGCTAACATAGCATCCACCAACAAATAGCCGTTTAGCAGTCTGTAGCCCTCAACGAACTGTAACCGCTAGGAGCTTTACACTTCACTTTACTGTCAAGGCTACAATTTCTAGGGAAATTTCAGTACGCTAACATAGCATCCACCAA
>JAGFPH010000460.1:418831-429101 GCA_018207615.1 Philaenus spumarius
AAACAAGTTGAATAACTTAGTTACAAAATATCCTAAACCTGCGTCTTCTCAATCTGAACCAATTTTAAACATACTTTGCAGGTCACTTCACTTTGAATGTTATTACTTTTACTAAGAGTGAGTTTGAGTCACTCGCCAAGCGTTTTAACAGTTCAGATCTAAAACAATAGTTCTTAGTAATTCAGATTGATGCACTATATGTCATCATTCCATTGTATACCCCAGTAGACGTTTTCTAAACACAGTACACCTTTACAGCGACAGAACAAAAGAAAAACTTACATTTTTCTAAAAATGTTATTTGTTTAACTTTGTCCTTTAAGTTTATAAGTGCCTTTAATACTATAATTAAGTACAAAATGTAGCTGCAGTACTTACTTCAGGAAATAGAGGATGAGGGTTTTAACAACATTTCAGTATCTTTGATACATATTTTAAACAAAGTTTTGAGATTCCCAAATAAAGCTCTTTCATTGATACTTCACACGGCAGTATCATTAATATCCATTTTAGGGGATTTCAAACTTTGGCCTCAAAATGTATATTTGTGCTGTCTTTATTGGAATATTTGCCCTTAACATGCTATATGTTTATTTTAAATTTCATCTGTATTAGTTATACATTGGTTATTTTAGACAGTCAGACAAATAAGGGTTTCTATGAACCAAAAGTTATCTTTTACTTAAATCAAAAGAGGTCGAAACATAACCATGAGTTATTTTAATTTAAAAGCTTTCAACTGTCGTCGATTACATTACAGTTGGATTATAGTGAATTTGAAAATACTAAATGAAACTATACAACAATATTAACAATTCACCTATAATTTTTAAATATCGTAAAGCCATTTTTCAAAGAAAAAATTAATTTTTTAACTTCTTTTTATCTTATTGCAACGACGGATTTGTCATAAAAGCTAAAAAAGTAAGTCTTGTAATTTATAGGAAAGTTGTAAGTACAGTTCGAAAATATCCACAGGCTGATGCATAAAATATATAGATAAAAAATGTCGGTCGACTTCGTTAGTGGGTAAAGTCGGTCCAAAGAGTTTAAAACAGTAGAAGGTTTCTTGAAAAACTAAAAAATCAGCACTACGCTTTTATATGAAAATATTGCATTTTTTTTGAAGTTATTATTTCTTCTAAGAGTAGTACCGAAAACGCTAGTTTAAAAGGTTTTTTAATTACACCAACCATTTTCTCATCAATGAAGGGAATTAAGTTTGAAGGACAAAATGAATTCATTATCTTGGGATGCACGGTATCAAATCTGTTAAAAAGTTATTCTAAACCTCTAAATATAACCTAAAACTGTTGTCTAAAATAATTTTTGTTACGACCTTAGCAAGGGCTGGACTAAATAATGTTGCTCAACAACAAATTCATTACTTCCCTAAAACCACAATGTCGGTGCCGTAAAAAGTATTGTAAATATTCTAAATGTCATTAACATTTTTTATGTGGTACTGTTTTTCAAAACTTCGACCGATAGAAAACGGGGTAGATACATTTATGCAGTGCTTAGCTTAAGGTTCGGCTCCCTACATTCAAAACGGCGAAGTTGGGTACCAATTTCAATGTTAAATAACCAAAACATACCTTCACTATTAAGCATATTTTTGTGTTGTTTTTATCAAAAAACGAAAGCTGTATTTTTTTTCTTAAAGTAGAATAGATTGTGGGTGTTTATTGCTAAGGTTTTTTTGCAATATCTCTTTTTGCAACTGAGTAAAAATGAATAAAATTTACTATTTATTACTATTTATATCGTACGTTTATGAAAACAATAAAACGGGTTTTGAAAATGTATTTAGCAATCAACATCCGCATATGATAGTACTTCAAAATGAAACCACTTTTTTAAATTTATTCCACGAATTAACAGAAAAAATGACATTCTGTAGCATTGCTCTTATGGGAATTATATTCAATATGGCGAACAGGGAAGCGCCCCCTTAGGGGATCAAACGAGAACTTTGAAATTTACCGACGCCTGTTGACTGAGGCGGAAGGGCTTTATATTTAAAAATTAAAAACATGGTATTAAACTAATAATAATGAGTAAAATACCTTCATATGGGTTTTTTACAATTTTCAATATTGACTATTTATGGAAGATAGCTATAGGTGTTACAATTTACTATATTAAAATTCTAAAAATAATAAAATTAATACTATTTTAAAACAGACTATTTATCAGTTCTACTACTTTATTCCTGGCCAAGGTAGTAAAACATCCAGAAACATTTTAGTCATCAAATTAAAACTTAGTCTCAACACGTTTTAAATGTACGTTATAGTTAATTGTAAATATATATTTCATTTCTTGTTACATATTGGTTACTATATTATTAAGCAGTTCCTCATGAAGTTGCCCAACAACTAGGACTTTTTTGTTTCAGTCTCACTCTCCACCTTCACTATCATTATGGCCACAAAATAAGACGTCCGATAAAAACCATGTACGCTTTATTTAAACTGAATCAAAAAGCAAATATTACTGCAAGCTGGACTTTATAATCTTGAAATAAATTCCGATGCTGTAGCTGGCATAAACGTGTCTGCTGAGATTAATGAGCCATTGATCATGCTCTATTTACATTCACGCCTCTCGGTTCCCATGGGTATGACTATGGGAGTTATGGGAGGGGTATCTTATTATGGAAAGTAAGTCGTAAATACAAGATCTATAATTTGTTTACATTGTTAGCTTACACACTAACACAATTAGCAACTTGTTTAGTAACTTTATTCAAAGAATAGGTTTCTTCCGTCTTTCTTTGTCTCGCTGGAATCTTATGCTCAGACAAAATGTCTTTTGAATGGAGGTAAAATGTTTGCCCTGATCGTTTAATTCGGAAGGACGGAGACATGACTTTTTGATACTTTATGGATCAGTCCTTCGACATTAAGGCGATTTAAAAACGTGAAATTGAAAAAATGTGACATCGAATAACATTTTAGCTACTTAAAATATAAGTTTGACTGGACATACTGTACTAAGAATTTCTTCTAGTTTTGCATTTTTGTTGATTAGGAGCTGCAAACATTGCATGTTATGCTTCAAATTTAATACCAATAGCAATTGTACATACCATCAAAAGTACAAAATCTAAACAAAATAAAAATAATCTAACATATTTTTATATATATAAAAGGATTTTGTCATTTGTGTACAATTTTTAGCAAGGTGGATGGGGCAAATATTGTAAAACGTAAAGCCTAAACAAGTTTCAGTGACTGACCTACAAAGGACTGTAAAGGTCTGATATCTACCCCCAAACGCAAAGGAAATATAATGTCCCCAGAGAACATGTGAACGTCAAAACCTGTAAATAAACAGACAACCCAATTTTATACTAGTAAGAAGTGTTTCAAAGTCAAACTTTAGAAACGAGAAGGGAATGGAGTAGTGTACTTCATAGAGTAGGCGTTCAACTTGAAAATACTACATGGTTCATATTTACTCATAAAAGTTATATCTATCCTATTCAAGAAGAAAACTGTGTAGAATATCTTTTATCTGTGATATTGCCATTAAAGACAGTGTATAACTTTTTAACCACATATTAAAGTGATGTGTGTATGCGGCCTACCACATACTGCATGTAAAGTTTATACGTTTTTAGAATAGTACAAAAATTAATGAATTAAGGATATCAAACCTAAGATGGACTATTTTCTGAGCGTTATTACATGTTAAGATCTTGTTTCTTATTCGTGATTATTCGGACATTTGTCATAATTTATGAGTTAAAATCAATATACATTTCTGGAATATGAATCAACTCTGTTCTGTTCTGTGTATTGACCTTGATCTGTCATCAAGCGTTTGCGTTCACTTCTGTTTACTATTATTTTGGAGTGTTTTAAAAATCTGTTATCTATGTTTCGAATTTTCTGTTCTGAGATGCACTGTGTTAATATAGTATTAATACACTCGTAGTTTTAATATTACAGTTTTCTTTTACATAGGCCTATAAATCTATAGGCTACTTACGTTCTACAGTTTCAATTACTTATGAAAGCAGTTTATTCATATCCCCGACGTCGTTTATTGATTTTAACACATAAATGAAGGCAAATATCTGAGTAATCACTAATAACAAAATTGAACGTCCATCATTACTAAATAATTACATCAACCTCACAGAGAATTTTAAGGTCATCCCCAAACATGTCTAATCAGAGTACTATCTTTATTCTTAATTGTTATTCTAAGTTTTTTTGTACATTTCTTTATATTTTCTCAAATTTAATTTATATTTTTATATAAGCATTATGAAAACAAACTTTGAAATGTAAAACAGAGTTTGTGTTAATCATATTTGAAAATTAACGGCTGAAATCAATGAGCCAGATGACAAATTATAAAACTTTGTAATTATACTAATTAAGCAAAATAACACGAGTCTCAGAGAAAAACTATAACGTACTTTTCATTACTTGCTTAACAATTTAAGTAGGATAAAGTAAATAAAATTAAGGTATGTGATCTTGAAAAAATAATAACGTTTCATACAACTATCCCGATCTAGATTAGAGAGTCGACACTCTGTTAAACAAAATTCAGACTTTCAAATTAATTACGTAATACATTTTTCCTTAGAAGAATCTCTACTCTAGATCCAACAGGTTGCTATTGCTATATGATTAGTTTCTGGTTAAAACAGCTACTGCGCTATCTATCGACATTGAACGGAACTTCCAGTTTTCACAGCTGATGAATGCCAACATAACAACAATGATACTCTTATGTCAGATAAAACAAAAGGAGGCGGCTAATGTACACTTTAATATTTTCGCAGCCTTTCTCTAATAACTTATTACGCAGTCTACATTGCCTAATGACGGACATTCTCTAGATTTCATGACTCAATAATTTTCCTTTGTAATGCGATGTTTTTTTTTTAGTATATCTAAATCTAAAATTCTAATCTAATTCAAGACTCGTTTCAACGGTTTACTACGCATCAACCCTTATAACTCTAACATGTCCCTCCGTCATAAATCAAAGAACGTGGCTTCTCTATATTTTGTTCATCTGTATTCATCAGTCTAACTGGCGTAAACTAAAGACGATAGACACAAACAAAACATATTTTTAAAACTGTAAAGTTTATAAAATATACATAAAACACCGAATATAAATCTTATCTGTTTAAATAACTAATCACTTCAAAACACGTTTATTTTTTGCGGTTTTAATGAAGACTTCTTGCATGAAAAGTGTCGCCTACACATGCTTGCTGAAACTGTTTGTTAAAACAATACACGTGGATTAAGTTATTACAAATAACACAATTCATTATGAAGTTAGAACATGTCAGTTATTGGGTAACTATCTCTGTTTTAAACATCTCGAACAATAACGGATCCATACTTTGAAGCATTTTAAACTAAAGAGATGTTTAATATTTTTGTTAGGTTTGTAACACAACAAATTTCTGAAAATCTTGTTTACTGAATTTCCTAAAAAAATATAGTTTGTAGTGAACAAATTGCATCCATGTTTTATACCTATGGCCTTTAAAGGAATAAATTAAATTTTGATAATTTGAAAAGAAATGAATGCACCTTGTACCTGAACAGCGAAATTAATTTTTAATCTTTTATTTTTGTGTGTTTGAATTAGATTAGGACTACCAAATTACCATATTGGCAATTTATATTAGTAAAACAAACCGTTACAGCCATCAAAGGCTGGAAATAGCTTATGTAAAATAATTGTTATTACTAAAAGTCTTTTTTTATCATACTGTTATATAAACTTATGTTTTTAATGCACGCGTTACGTCCGTAAAATGACTCTTTATTGTAGTAAATCATTACTTGCTCAAAAAGTCAGCTGATTCAATAATCTGGTACTAGGACTTAAAAGTATTTTATTGTAATAGGACCGGAAAGTATTGTCCGTATTGGACGTAAACAGTAAGACTACTTATTAAAATTACAACCGTTGTACCTTCAAAAAGTTCTGCTGTTTTCCAAGCACTGTCGCGCATAGGTAAAATCCGTAGAACACTGTTTAATGTAATTTAATTAATGAAGTGTTACTGTGATTCTAGTGCAGTATGATAAAAAAGATCGTTCATAACTTGTACCTAAAACTCTTTTTGGTGCTTGATCGTTTGTTTATGTGCTAGACGTTGCTTTGCACATAAAACCACGATCTCGCGCCAAAATCATTTACACTTTAGGTTCTAGTGATGAAATATACACACTCCTAGGTACTGAAGGCATGCCACAAGCTTATTCACTCCTTCACATATAAAGTAGGCTACGTTTGAACTACCGAATGACGGCGACGTATTACTCAAGACCCGTCGTCATCCGACGGTTCATCCTAATCATAATTCTGCAGGAATCCTATTCTTATCACTGACCTATTGTTTTTATCGTCTGCTGAGTTGTTCTTGTTGCCTTCCGGATTCTCAGGTCGGCTTCCTGGCACGCCCATCCGCATCATTCGCCTTTCGTAATTCGCAAAGATTTCAAACCAGACTTCTTATGTATTTACAGTTTGAGAGTTTGGAAATCCAGAACAATGACTTCAGCGTGTAACCTGGATGATGAAGAAACTTTGCACAACCGTCAATGGTTTAGTGGTACAAACAGAACGTGGCCAGACAAACCGACAATATCTCTAAATTTGTATTCCTAAATTATATAAGAACAAGGAATTGCCGATAATCTATCACCTTAAAATATATTTATACTTTAAGTAAATTTAAAATCCTAAATTTCATTCGTGTCTAATATTTTTTTAGATTTCAAGTCAGAAAATTAACGAAAGTAGCTTCTTTAAAAGTGTAAACTGCTTTTATTAACTTCCGTGAAAAACAGATTGAATTATGTATAATGTCAATTGTGACAAACAAAATAATGCGATAACAAACTTCATTATGTTGCAATTTTTATTTCAGTATTCTGGCTTTAAAGAATACTAAAATTAAGTCTGACTTTGATTAAACCTAGTAAAAGGTCTATGTGTTTTATGCTCTGCAATTAACTTATTCTCAAAGCGAAGTGAAGGAGAGAGGAGCAAAGATATTGATCGAAGCAGTCGTAACGAAACTCTTTTACCGTGATTTGAAGTGGCACTTTGTGTTGAACAACAATGGTTAGATAAAATACAATAAGAGGTGGTTTGACTTGTGACCCGTTAGTCGGAGATGAGCAGAACAGATCGGAGAAGAATAACGACACGAGAGGGAAAGTTCTGGGGTACTTCTGTTGACCCAGGATGGTTAGGTCATCCAATTACGATCGTTATAAACAGCAATACAAGTTACTTATGCAGCAGTAGATATTATTTTATATTATTATTAGGTCTAATAAACAAAAATATTACACTAAGTTTTGTATATAAACTATTATATATCTAAATTTTGAAACATTAATTAAACATACTAAACTTAATTATGAACCTTCTCAAATCAAAGCTAATGTTAAAAATATGAACGTAAATGTAAAACAATATTTAGTAGACCATACAAAAACCTATAATATTAGTTAATGCCCATAACATTATGAGACATCTAATTAACATATTGTTAGTACTACAATAATTTTAAAAAGGCAAAAGAATATGCTTGTATAATTTACATTTTTATGTAAAACACAAGTGCCTAACTAAAATACATTCTTTTTCTAAAATAAACAAAATACTACCACTGCAATTCTACTGATCTAAGCAGTTGTGTATGAGTACTAAAAAACGTATCTTTTAACTATTTATTGGTTTAAGGCCGCGTTTACATTGGATGAACGCTTGCGCGAGTAAACTGGTGGTGCGAGCTTGCGCAACGAAACAAAATAATCAGATTAAAACGTAAACAAGTGGGATTTCGCTTGCAAGTGTTTACACTAGGAGCTCGTTGCATGCGCATGCGTGCTCTTGGTTGCACCACTACTTTTATGAAGCAAAATAATTTGTTTCTAGACGCAAGCGTGCTGCTCGTGGAAATGTAGTTATATTTATTTTTTGTTTAATATTTTAATAAAATCTGTTAAAAAAAATTGAAATATGACTGTTGAAATGTGAATTACCAGTTTACATGGAAAACTAGCAATTTGGGATAAAACTGAAATTTCCGAAAAGAAGTAATTAAATAGAAGACCAGATCAACTGGTCAAGCTGCAGGAGATGCTTGTATATTAAATTGGACACATTTTAATAGAATATCCTTTCTTCATGACCAATTTATTCCACGTGCAATGATTTGATAATTGAATAAAATTACTTCATCCATAAAACAAATTTTTAAAAAGTAGCTTGCTGTAAATAATAATAATTTTATTAAAACTAATATTACCTTAATGTAATGATCAGCGTCTTTTCTGCAGAAATACAGATCCTAAAATTGGATTCTTTAAATATGATTGGAGTTATTTTTTCCAGGATGTAATAAAACGTTGAAGGCATTTTGTTGGTCGAGTAGATTCGAAAAAATACGTTTGTATTCACCATCTTCTTCTCTATCGGTAAAATATACATTTACCAACTCTTCTCTTATTACTACTGAATCCATAGCTAAAAACTTTAAAACATTATTTTCTGGTTTATAGCTCTCATCGTCTCATGACTCCGTCTTGAAGCATACTGGAGATCGGGTTGCAAGCAGTATAACCACGTCTTCATGCAAGTACAAGCTACTTGTGCACGCTCGCGTCACCGAATACTCGCACAAGCACGCACCCAATGTAAACGCGGCCTAAGTGCACATTATGACTCCGTCTTGAAGCATTCTGGAGATCGGGTTGCAAGCAGTATAACCACGTCTTCGTGCAAGTACAAGCTACTTGTGCACGCTCGCGTCACCGAATACTCGCGCAAGCATGCATCCAATGTATACGCGGCCTAAGTGCACAGTATGACTCCGTCTTGTAGCATACTGGAGATCGGGTTGCAAGCAGTATAACCACGTCTTCGTGCAAGTACAATCTACTTGTGCACGCTCGCGTCACCGAATACTCGCACAAGCATGCATCCAATGTAAACGTGGCCTAAGAGTCCTGTAAATGACAGGTGTCAATAAACTTGCCTGAACTAGTCTGTGAAGGTCATTGAAACCACGGATACTAGAATACACGGTAGGGGTCTTGCGCAGGTCCCCGCCGCCCGGCTCGGAAACGTGACGTCACCATGGACCCACCGCCTTGCCGCACTGTATACAGACTCCACAGTCCACAATGCCATTCGCTATTCGAACACTAAAACGCGTAATCTGCAGCCTTTAATTTTCTTAGATATTTTTAATACTTAGGGACGAAAGTATAATTTTGCAGGCCAGTACGATTTTATATCGGTATATACATTTATCTATATAATAAAAATTAATTGCTGTTCCTTTGTAAGCGCATCACTTGAGAACGGCTCGACCAATTTGGCTATTTTTTGTTTTAAAATGTTCGTAATCGTAGAACATTTTAAAACATATTAAAATATTTAATAGAAATATGAGAGGAAGATTAATTTTAAAAACATATGGTACGGGCAGCTTACAGTATTTTAAAAATTATAAGATAACAACAAGGCCTAATTTATATTTTAAACTAGTGGACCCAGCAATGCTTCGCTATTGCTTGATTTAATTTAAAGGGTAGTTAATCCACTTCATTACATTGACTTAAGTAATCGAACTGCAAAATGGTTTTTATGCCACTTAAGAATATACTATACAAATTTCGATTTATAGTTTGTAAACTTGTGTAGATAATACAATAAACTGTTCGTTTACTTTTACTTAATCTAAAAAAACTAATAGTTTTGAAGAATTATAAAACACCTGATTTTAAATTAGCACAATTGGTTGCAAATAAACGTGTTTTGGTTCATTGCAGGCCTAACCTAAAATTATGTTAAGTTTTTGATCCAAACCAGCTGTTTTATATATATTATGTAACAACCAATGATTGAATTGAATTAAAATACGGTAAGCATTTTTTAGTTGTTTTTTGTTTTTGTTTGCTTTAAGTTGGTCAATCTAACCTAAACATGCTGTTGGGTTGGGTTTGAAGAATAATAAACCGATTATAAATGCTAAGTAATGTTGCTATATGGTAATGAATGTATACTTAAACAAACATGATGTGTTGCTAAGCTTTTTACACGAACAGCTGTTTTTGTGCGCTATGGTCTTGAGTCCATGCAAAAGAGGCTGTTTAGTTTTTTTTTCAAAATTTGAAACTTTTTTGGGAAAATTTTTGAATTTTTCTTTATATTAAAACCTAGTTTGGACTATTACGAATATTTTAAACAAAAAATA
>JAGFPH010000460.1:435814-453139 GCA_018207615.1 Philaenus spumarius
GGTTTTGAACATTTTTGAAAAACAACCTCCTTTTTGGCAAAACTTCCCCCAAAAAAACAGTTATTATTTTTTTATAAAAAAACGGCTCTAACGATTTTGATAAAATTTGGCTTATTTGTAGCCTTTAATATACCCTACCATATGCAAAAAACCGTATCTTTATAAAAATTCTCGTTTAGCTAATAATAATAACTGATTTTTGAAGTTTTTTTTGGCCATAAAGGGGGTTTTTTCAAAAATTTTCAAAACCGTTTTTCGTGCATCTATAGCCTAATTGACGTGTTTGGTGCACATTTTTTCGAAATCGATGGAATAGTTTTCTCTCTAGATAATAATATTTATTAGTTAATCTCTTACTTTAATAAATCACCTCTCCTATCCCACCTACAATTATGAAGTCACAGTGAATCTGTTTAATAATTTATATATGTTTGTGAGAAAGTATGTGCCAGTTCCTGGTACAGTTTATTATTATATAGATTAAAACTTCACACTTGTACTAAAAAAGTAGTTTTCCTGAAACTTTTATAGTAGTCAAACATAAGTAATAACAGACTATTCAAACTCAAACATTCACCATATTTAGTATATTTATTACAAATCTCAGGCTTGGAACAAAAAATAATGGGAAGGAGAAGACTAAAATGTCAAAGTAAAAAGTGTTTATTGTTTTAATAACAATAATACATTGTAATATTACCAATGAATACACAACATTGATATTACAGCTATATCTCAGCCTTTGTCTTCGTAGTACATTGTAATAAAATAGTACAAGCTCAGGTTAACTGTAAAACTTAAGGACCTATTGAGGTACATAAACATAAAAGAATAAAAGCAAAGTGATTAAACATACCTTAAAACTGAATACTGAAAATAACTAGTAGAAACGTTCATTTAGTTGCAATCAAAGTATGATAACTTAAATTGGTGAAACCATTTATTTTAATGGTGTCAATCTAAGAATACAAGTTGTTCAGGAAACATTTTCCAACAGCACTAAAAAAAAAAAAAAAACAGTACAGTACAGTTTTTTTTTTCCTGTAGTACTTCATTTAAAATAATTAATTGTAAATAATGATGAAATGAAGTGTACAGTAAGAATAGTACGAAATACAACATATGTGGAAGTAAATATTAACAATATATTATATGACAACCATATTTAAAATATTTAAAAAAGATAAAATATGTCAAATTCAGGAAAAATCCCATATTATCCTAAAATCCCACAAGCAGCCAAATTATCCCATATTTGGAATAAAAATCCCACAAGTGGAAACACTGAGTGTACGGTGTAAGAGCGGCAGGCAGCGGGCCGGGAGGGTGGGTTCAGAGTGACGTCACTGATGCTTGAGTTTACTGCACAGCCTATTCATGACCCCTACCGTGTATTCTAGTATCCGTGATTGAAACCGACTACTTATAACAAACAATAGAATAAGACATGATACACGGAAATATTTCATATTTTTTAAATCTGTTTTAATTAGCCGTTAAAAATATTGATTTGTAAGATAAAGATTTTAAATTAATAAATACACAACAATCAATCTACAACTTCAGTTGTTTTTCGTGATTTCTAGTTTCTTTAGTTATTAATGTTTGTCAGTGATAAATATACGCTAAACTTGCTTTAATCACAAAAAGCATACGCTCATGTTAGTAGCGTATGTAAGAGATAAATATCGATTAAAATAAAATGTTTCTGGGCAGCTTTTGTTACGACATGAATGAATGCCATTTTTATTTCTCATTTGAAAAAGATCGGAACACAACACGATTTTCTTTATTTATTGCCATTGTTATTGATTGATGATCATGCTTTAGTAATCCAGTCCAGTTGTCAAAAAGGTTAAAAATATAAAAATGCTCTAAACAAAATTTATTTTTTAATTTATTTTATTGGTATATTTAGGGAGCCTTTGTACCTGCGTAGCAAGTGAGGCTACACCATTGCAAGTTTGGTCTAACTTCGCTTGTTTTAGCGGTTAATGCGATTGTTTCAGGTTCTATAACATCAAATTGAAATCTGTCAATGCATTTTAATTAAGGACTTAAATCAGAGAGTTTGAGCCTTATTGAATCTTATTCGGCAGATTCAAACCCAAAATAACGGCTTTTTTGGGAGTTTTTTAATTTAACACTCAACATTCTTACAGTAAAAATATGGTGTTTATATAAAAAATATTTGTAACCTATAAATGATTGGACCATCTTTTCTAAGGTATACTTTAGTGTTTAAGAAAATGCGAGTTTTTACGTAAAATCAAAAAGTTAGCTACAAATGACGATTACTCGGGCACAAATGTTCAAAATATTTCTGAAATACCTTAAAATGTTTATCACTAACTGTAAAGGAGTATTTGTAAGTTACAGTACCTCATTAAACTATTGTAATTAATTATCAATAAACCCAAATTCTAATTAAAGAAGAATAGAAAATCAAGAGTAATGTGATAAATTCTTGGCCCCAAATGGTAAACATTATTCCTAAACCCCCTTCAAATGTTACTTTTGATATACTAAATTCATTTTTTTAAACGTAAAAACAATTAAGTTATTTTGGTGCAGGTGCAAAGTCTACTCTCCTAAATCTACAGATTAAAAACAAATAATTATTATTTGAGTTTTAAAAAAATACTGTTTGACTGGACTACAGTGTTGTATTGGCACAATCTAAAATCGTCTTTTCTAAAATTGTGAAATTATTTTACTAGTCAATGTCGACCGGTAGAGTCAATAACACCACAAAAGGCTTCGACAACCTTGATGACACAGATTGTTTTAATGTAGAGAGAAGAGTATAGTAATGAATGTTGTAGTTTCTTAACAACTTTAGTAACTAAGGTAATGTATAAATCAGTAATACAGAGTTTTAATTGGCCGATTTTTATAAAACCGGTTTCACATTATAAAATATGTACCATAGATTATAATATGTGGTTTTCAAAAAGTACTATTAACAATAAAAATGACAGTTCTCTTATTTTACTAAAAAATAAACTTACTTTTCAAAAAATTTCTTTGCTGCTTAATATTAGTATACATGATTTACACATCTACTAGATAAATCTCATATTAAGGGTCTTCTATACCTTGCGTAAAACAGCAAAAATGTGCACTTCGTACTGACGTGTTTCGGACGCCGTTTTTCAACCTAAAAAGTTGTGAAACATCTTAAATTGCTCTTAAAGGCTTAGTGCTTTTGTCTTATATCTCATAAATGAAAGAAATCGACGGAAACTCCTTTTAATCAACAGTTTAACTGAGTAAAAAAATTTTTTTTTGATACATTTTTTTAGGAGTTGTAAGCAATAATTTTCATATTTTAGGCTAACAAATAAAAAATATAAAGCCTTCTTTATAACTTAAAGTTGTTTCCCAGATTATTAATTTATAAATAGAATCCGAAGCACGTTATTACGAATGCATGTTTCAACGATTTTGCGGCTTGAGTCAGACCTTTTTATTAAAATCATACTGTACACTCGGGAATTTTCTTCAAGGTAAAGAAGAGCCTTAAGTCTTTGAAGTCTATCGATCGTAAATAATATTAAATACAACCAACATATTCTCTAACTTCGATTGTTTCGCAAATAAAGTGAGATATTCAAATTATACTGTATATTTTAGGGATAGCATACCATTATCTTTAGACACATAAATTCAGAGACAGTAAGTAATTTAATTCGTCCTAAATTTCAGAATATTTATTTTTTAAATTATTGTAAAATGTATAATTTTGTTTTATACAGTTGTTAAAAACACAATAGTATTAACATAATGAAGTCATAAACAATTTAATACTTTTGATATATTTCCGTCAGTTTTTCTCCTTAGATTTCTTGACAGTGATATTATTGGATGCAAGAAATTTGATAAAAGTTTGACTCTTGAAATGTAAAATACACCATTTTAAAGTCCATTTATATTTGATTAATTTAAATTACTACCATTTAAAGAGTAAAGCCAGATGGATGGTTAATTTTTTGCAAACTAGCTATTACAAAAATAATGACAATACAAAAATTGCAGCTTCTTCGATATATTTGTTTAAGCTAAATAGTAGATTGAAAACAAAATATTATTTAAGAATATAATATACTCTATATAATTTTGTTTCTTATTTTAAATGTTAGGAAATATTTAAAGTTCATCGGGTTTTTAAACATTCTGTAAAATATACTTTATATTTGAAAACAATATAATTATGTTATTAGGGTCCCTTAACTTAAAAGGTAAAAACGGAACTCTTAACGGACCACTGTATGTCTGTTACGCCAGATTGTCTTTCACGATGAAATTTGGTTTCGTTGTAAAGCATGTTAACCTACGCATGTTCCAATAATCAGAACTCAAAATTATTTTAATGTGCATTTTGTTGGGCTTAAGTTTAGTATCCTTAATCCCCAAAAATATTCTATTATATTGTTGACTTTGTATCATGTAGAGTTTTTATAAGATGTGTTTTTTTTAATGCGTGATAGTTTAGTTTTTAAAATAGTTTTATAAACGTTGCTTAAAGCACCCTATATTTCCGAAAGTACAGCGGATAGAATTTGGAAAAACATTAAAATTAGAGATTGGATGTTTTTACAGCAGAACCATAGGGGATCCGAAATTGAATGCAAAAGTAATTAAAAATATATTTTTAATACAGGTGGTTTACAGTAATACTGTATGGAATGGTCATACGAGGGCGTACCCAAAAGTAACCGGAATGCGCTGCCGTGGGTCGGGCTTTTGTAGTACGCATTCCTGCCGCTAGGCATGAATAGTGCAGCTCGTCGCCAGTTCAGTGAGACTGGTGTCGTCGACCCAGGTCGTTTTGTTCGCCTGTAGAGATAGTTTTTACTGGTGCTGTTTTGTTCTCTTTTCGTTTTTTGCGATAGTGAGTTTAAGTGAACGTCGTGCGGCTGTGAAATTTTGCTTCCTGCTTTCATACCATTTTTCATACATAGAAATATGAAAAAATCACATTGTCAGGTGAGTGTGGTACGTGGAGCTAGGGAACAGGCGGAATCTGGCTGTGTGTGCAGATGCATTATTGTGGTGGAAAAACCAGTCTCCTCTGTGCCACAAATTCGGGTCTTTTTGTTAAAAAGCTTGACTCGCGTTCTGACCTGGTAGGACAAACTCTGAATGAACTACCCCTTCACATAAAAAAAAACAAATGATCATTGTCTTGATTTTTGATTTAACGACATTTCTTGGACTGGATGGCAATGACGTCTTCCATTCGCTTGACTGTTGCTTTGTTTCGGGGTCGTAACCATAGCACCAACACTCATCACCAGTAATGACCTTCGACAGGAAATCGGGACCAGTTTCAAGCTGATCTTTCAAAGCACGACATATTTCAACTTGACGTTCTTTTTGGTTGTCAGTCAAAATCCGAGGCAAAAACTTGGCAGCGACCCTTTTCATTTCCAAATCTTCGGTTAAAATACGTTGTACCGAACTCCAAGATACCCCACTAATATCTGATAATTGAACAATGGTCTGTCGACGGTCTGCGAGCACAAGTTTTCGAATTTTCTCAACATTTACATCTGTTCGGGCGGTTGATGGACGTCCAGAACGAGGTTTGTCCTCAATCGACATGTCGCCATTTTTTAAACCAAGAAAACCACTCCTACACTTGAGTTTTCCACAGCATCATCTTTGTAAGCTGTTTTCAACATTAAACCAGTGTCAGCAGCGTTTTTACCGAGCAGGAAGAAAAATTTCACAGCCACGCGTTGTTCACTTAAACTCAACCATCATAAAAAAACAAAAACAAAACAGCACCAGTGAAAACTATGACTACAGACGAACAAAATGGTCGACGACACTGGTCTCACTGAACTTGGCGACGAGTTGCACTATACATGCCTATCGGTAGGAATGCGTACTGCATTGCCCCGCTTACGGCAGAGCAATTCCTGTTACTTTTGGGTCCCCTCTTGTAGTCTTTCACTGATCCCCAACAACAATGTTTAATCTATTAAAGCTGTAGTAATATTGAATATATAAAGTGTTAATGCGTTGATATCAGGTATATACAATTTTCTGCACAGCTTGCGATACGGAACACTTGCCATGCGAGACTAACTCATACGATTCTGGATTACTATTGTTATATTGACTCAGGTTTTCATAATTATGAAGATCTCGAACACATATTTCTTTAATTAATTCACATATTTCTAAATCTATACTGGAAAGTGTCTCATTACCGATTGCGTATAATTTTGGTGGATGTTCGGCCTGATTTTTTTTATATTAGTACATAATTGGAGCGAAGTAAGAAGATCTCGAGAAAGAGAATGTCCGTGGATTGACTCTACTCGGATTCTTCTAGCTGTGAAGCGACTTCGCTCTACTTTCTCACTATAACTCGAATAGGAAGGTCAGAAGTCCTCCAGGACGTGTTTAATAACACCATATAATAAAAATATGTAATATATATGTAATTTACGGTCGTTGTAATTGGATTCATTTTGTTTGTTTTCTTCGTTTCCAACTCCTGCCTAATATTTGCTGTATCATACTTTCTTTTTACCTGTTTCACATAGAATCATCAACATGTAACCCGATGTAATACAACTCAAAATTGGTAATTCATGAGAATGATTATAATTATTAAAAAAAAAATCTTCTAAAACACTTAACCCTAAGGTACTGAATTCCTAAACTCGAATAACTGATTTTAGTAACTTCATTGTTACTGGCCCAATTCATTGTACTTTGTGTTATTAATTATAGTTTTAGTATGAACCTATACGCTTTGTTACAATTTGTTCTTTTTCTACTCTAAAATATTAAACGCCTATCAATTCTGCGTGGATCAACCTTTTGAGTTATAGTGTGAGTGAGGAATTGTTCTCAGAAAAAAACCTTTGAACAAATTATGTATAACTGGACATGGCCTGTAAATAAAGATAGTCCCTTGGTAGTAGCGATTAGCTGGCAGTGGCGGCTCCTTGTGTGGTTGTTTGGTTGCACAATTCCCAAGAAATAAAACAAAAAATTAATCACATTAATATTTTTTTAAATATCAGTGCATTATCAATATCAACCTCATTTCAATCTAAAATTTATGGCCAAGAATGTCCCCAAACCGTTGAAAAGCCGAAGAACGTCAACCCAACCTTCGCGCGCAGCGTCGTGGAACGCACTGCTTCTGCAACCAGAGCCTAATGCAGCTATTAGCATTGAAACTGGTGGGGATTTGTAACTAATGTGTTGCTATGGCAACTCACATAAAGCCTTCAGGTGCATAAAAGTTCTACAACCAGCCACCAGGGGTTTGCCAGCCAGAATGCTTTGATGTTCATATTTCATGTTTTGTTTAGTGAATAATGCAAGACATTTTGAGGTTATGTGTTGTTAGTTTTGTTCTCGTATTTTTGCTAGCTGTGTTTGGTGTTTATTTGTTTTAGATTGTGTTAATATATTTTAGTGTGTATGTCTTTAGTCTGGGTTCCATTACAATAGTGCTTTTTACATTATTCTTCATAAGTTGTAGCAATTTGAGTGGGCCTAGACAGAGAGTGTAGTGTGTAGTGTTGATTAGACGCCAATCAAAAGCTGTTAATATTATTTTCATAATTAATATTCGTGCCATTCGTGATTTAATTATAGTTTTAATGATAGGCCACAACCTATTACCAAAATGTTTGAACCCATTATCCAAAATCTATTTTCAAACATCCATACAATTGAAATAATAGTTTTTCAACAAAAAAGGATAGGCCAAGTTCCTAAATAGGATATGGGGCGAGTTCATAAATCCGATTATGTTAATGCTATGTTCAGGTTATGATTATTATAAAATTAAAATTCTATTAAGTTTACCCTTCTAAACAGACGGATGGACTTTCTTTTTAAATGAGGTTAGTGATATTTAAACATATAATGTGCCTGAATTCTATGTTTATTCATGCATGGTTTAAATTGTTATTTTAAGTTTATTGACTATTTTATTGTACTCTAGAAATACCCTCAACTGAAAGCTAAACGTAATGGTAACCAAACCATTTTAATGGATTTAAGTTAAAAATGTTGCGTAATTAAGACAAAACGTATAATTCCACGTGTAATTCCTCATCTAAAATAATGTGTTAAATTGCGTTCATATTCCACACACCCAGACCCCCCCCCAGAAATTCTCTCCACATAATTGCAACCACCAAGTTAATAACTCACCAGCAGCCACTGTTAGCTGGCACATTGTAAAAGTAATTTTCTAACTCCATTTATGACTTACTTTCCGTATATCTGGCTGGGTCTTGTTTAAAATTTATTAAACGCAGCAGGATTTATTAACACCTGATCATAGTATTTAAACGAAATTTTATACAGAAATAAGTAGATGCTCCGTGTAAATCACAATTAGCCCAGTTCTTTTTAATTTTAGACATTTACATTAATACAGTTTAAAAAAATGTGTAATACCTGTAGGCTACTTGACATATATGACTTCGTATAAAATACAGAATTCATTTGAGGCTTTTAGTAAATTTATTCCATTGTGAAAGAGAAATAGCTCAATTATGTAAGCTAAATATATTTGAAAAATAAATAATACCTAATCTAACCAATATGAAAAACAAACAGAGTTAACGTCTGTCAACGATTTTGTTCTCTGGATAGAACCATAAAATCACCATATCATTCGACGTAGCAAAAAGAAAAGGTCATCTACCCAGAAACCCCACTAACTTTCTAAACATTGTTACTAAAATGTTTAAATTAACAGGTATGAATGTACTCGACATTAAATGGTGCAAGACTAGAAGTAAGAATGAGTGAGAAGAGTGTCATTTACTCTTGTAGTTCAATATTATATGTAATAAACATTTGATTTTAACTAAAACACGTATAAGCACTTATATTATTCTATTTAAACATCTACGTATCTTTTATGAGGGTCATAAACATATTATACACTAAGTATTTATTTCGCAGTCCATACGACTGCGCTATTAATATAAAGACGGATATTGTAGGCTAACCGCAACGGATAGGCATAATATTATGTTTACCCATACATCTTTGTAGGCCTAAGTAAAAACATTTTCCCCAAATATTTTGTCTTTTAATATTAATGTGTATTTCCTTGAACGGTTTAGTGACACTGTTTGTAAGGAATAGTTTCCTCAGATTGTTTCACTTTAAAACAATCAGAATCGCCACTAGGATAACTAATTGTTAAGTTGCTTCCAGTAATAATAAAGACTAGTTTAAAATTAATTGAATATATAAACTTGATACATTTAACGTGGGTTATGAATACGAGAAAGTTTGTGGATGGATATACGAACATGACAAGGAATGAAGTAATTAGATATATTACTCCGTCGATACTATAAATGTCACTCCTCTACAACAGTACATACGTCATGTCTCTAACAAGTCCGATAACAGACGACTAATTTCCGCATTAAGTGAGTTTCACCTGCTTTAACTGTGTAATCCATAACAGCATTAGGAAGCGATTACCGGTGAAAGAAAGTAGATCTTGCTTATACTCTCAATGATCTTGACATTTCGGTTGACGGACATACAGTGAATCTGTTTATTTCAATATGGGAAGGTGCATGTGTAATAGAAAATTAAGTTTACTAAGAAACATTATCACTGTTTTAACAAAGTAACATTTCGTTTTTGTGTTTTGTATTGCATTTGTTTAAAAACCGCTTTTTCTTTAAATTATCGTCTAATCTGGTAACTAACAGAGCGTTTTACTATTTTCATGTTTTTAATATTGTCATAATAGAAATAGGACTTAAAAATGTTTTAGAAAATGATTATATCATGAATAGGATGTTACTTGCTAGTTTTATTTTTTCATTCAGAATATTACGTTACATTATTTTTTGTTGATTTCGATCTCCTTAATAAATTGCAAATCTTACTCACATTAAGTTCATAATCCTATTACTTTAAATGAGCAATTCTTGTATCTTTGTATCTTTATTATCTTTGTATCTGTCACGAATCTCGAAAACGGCTCTAACGAATTCAAAGAAATTTTGTATTTAGGTGTAGTTTTGATTTTTAAGTACAGCCATATAGTTATATTTCGTGTAAAAACGCAATTTTTTAAGAAAACTTAATTTAAAAGTTGAAAAATTTTAACATGGAGTCTTATGGGTTGCCATGTTGGCTACAAAATAACAATAAAATAGTAAATAAAGCAATCAAAACAGCTGTTTATAAACAAGCCATGAGATTGAGTACTATCCAAAATCAGCTGTTCATTGGATAGTTTTTAATTACTGTTTAAAAACAAACTAATTTATACTGTTTCAGCACGTTCGGATTAGAATAAATTGGGCCTGATTTAACAATTTATTTTGTAAAAATGTTAACTTGGCAAAGATGGATAAATTCTAACAGTCAATTTTGTAATATAGGCCTGGCTTATTTCTGAAACATAGTATTGAGGTTATGTAAATCCTGCAATAATTTGTACTACTGTATATTTAGGCCTGGTTTCAAAACTTTAGTTCACAGAAGATAGTAGAACTAGGACTAAAATCGTAATGAAAGCCACTCACGTTTCTAAAGCATGTATTTGAGGTTATAATTAATCTTGTAATTATTGTAAATATATTTAAGCCTGGTTATAATTTTACAAACCGATGTACAAACGAGCCAAAGATTAACGAGATTCTTTAGCGAATTTTCCAACTGCGAGCGAAGCGAAGCAGCCATCAGAGGCGGGGAGAGAGCCCCTAGTATATATAACATGCGCATGGTGAGAATGAACATAAATGCCTTTAATATGTTCAGGATTTTAAGATTTCGATGAAAAATAATTAATTTAGTAAACAGTTTTTACTAGTAGTTACTAAGTAGAAAATTTTGATAGGAATAATTAACTTCTTCCTTTTTTGTTTGTAAAGGATTCTGTGAGCCATAACAAGGATTCTGGGGAGGGAGATAGGGGGGAATTTGCGAAGTTGCGACAGAGACTTGATAATTTCCTCTCGGGGGTTTTTGGGGGCGCTGATCTCATTACTGGGGGCTTTGGAAGGGGCGATATGGATAATATTTTATGAAAAGGAGAAGACATTATACAATTTTCAAAGGAAAAGAAAGAATAAATTCATAAATTTTCCAAAAATTCTGTTTATTTTGTACTAGTAACGAAAATCTGGAATAGTAAATACAAACAAACGTAATGTATAAAATAAAAAATTCTCATATACACAATTCTTGATTTACAAAAATAATTTGTAAGTCGCTGGCATCCATATCACCTAATTGGTTTGAGCAGTTGGTGCCTAAACAATTCTTACAAGAAATTGTGCAGGCAACGTTATGCTTCCTGTATCCACACGCTGGGCTGCAGCCTGTAGTGCGAAATCATTTTCATGATTGTTGGTGGGTCTGCATCCTGTGTCGTGGTGACTGGCTGAAGCTCCCCATTATCCAACTCCCAATCCCAATCCAACGGATCCGGGTCTGCACCATATCAACTTTGAACTTGTAAATACTCCTTCTTGAAATGTTGGATCCAGTCATCAACGGTGGGGAGTAGTTTGGCTGAATCCACATTTTTAGATCCAGTAACCGCCGTCGTGTACGCGTTTACCCAAAAAAAAACCCCGAGTACCGATTTTTGCGCCTTTTCAAAAAATATTTAGAGGTTTAAAAAAATATGCACTTTATGCACCCGCGATGCATTTCCGCTTCCTCCCGAAACTGGTCATATGTAGACTTTTTTCCTGGTATTTTTTTTAACACGGTGCATAAAACTGCATCCAAATCGGAGCTGTAGGCAAAAATTTATTTATTCGAATCGAAATCGTACTAGTTTGCCTGGTCTAAGAAGGCAATAAAATAGTTGTGATGATAACTAGATACCCCACTTTGCACAACAACCGAAATTCTTGCTCCGGTCACAAAAAGCATACAAAATGTGTTTGGTTTCCAAGCATATGATTTAAATGTCATATTAAAGAGTTTGTCACATCTAGAAGTGCTATGTAGAGCGTTTTTTTTATTTCACTTAAATTAGTTACATCAAAATCCTTGACGGATTAATAATCCGAGCAGAATCTGATCTTGGAACAGTTGCTATTCCTTTTAGGGCAACCTTTTAAAATCTATTTACAAAATGTGTACTGTAAACAATAACATCTATGGGGTTTGAAAAGCTTTAATTTGATGTATCACAAGACATATGTTTCATTTACACATTTTTGAGATAATAGCTGGTACACATTTTTCATTTCATTTTCAGTCTTTAAAATCATAGAGGTTTGAAAATCACCCTTTATATATAATACACTATACTGGGACAACTAGGTACAACAAATCTGAAAATAATTACCGAAGGGGAAAATTGACATATGTTTTCTGATGGCCAACTTCTAACTTTTCCCATGCTACTAAAATTCGATACTTCAATATAAACCTTCATTGAGTGACCCTATTCTTTCACTCAGTAATCAGCATCATCTCTAAATGAATGATTATTTAGTAACGAGGCAATACAATCATAAATATACATTAGATTTGTATCACTCAGCAAGTTGAAATCGGAATATTTAAGTTGAATAGTTTGATAAAATACATTATTAATAATATTAAAATATTAACATTTATTATTTCTGTGACGAATAAATCAGAAACGACGCAACAAGCCTGTCCAATTCTTTGCTATGTGCTATTTTTTCAAAGTAATTAACGATGTTAAAGAAGTTTCAACACTCTCGATAATTTTGATTTATTTAGTGTTATACAGTAAAATTCTACAGGGAAATGTGTGTTTATAGTTTTACAAAATACCATTTCTCATATCCATTGTCCCAGATCTGAGAATTTCCCTTGTCCCCTTTCTCTAAGGTCGTTTAGCACCGCGTAACTTTCCACTCAAAACTAATGTAATGTAATCGTTAATGCAAAAAACCAGTTTGTGTGATTCTGTAAACTTTGTTTGTCTAGAAACTGCAACTGCCTGTTCCTACGAGTGAGACGATCCCTTACGTAGCTAAGGAGATGGGAGCAGCGACGTACGAGGAGACTATAGAGAACGATGACTCTGTGCCTGCTTCTTCCAGTAAGAGGGTCCAGAGAAAACTTGTCACCGGAATTGAGGACATCAACGGCAACTCCGACTATACTGAGTACCAGGGTATGTAGTTCATCCAAGACGGATCTTTTATATAAAATGTAATAAATACTATAAGAACAACACATGAACATTGAGGCTAGGTTTAGGAGCCTTATACTGTGACGTGTGACCGAGTTACTCGGGTATCATCTATGGAATCTGGCATGACTGGTGACGCTTAGCGGATTCTTTAGCAATTAAAACGTGTTGACTTAACAATCTCTTGCAAAGCTACATATACCTACACATGACACTACATGACTTTCTTGTGATGTTATTAGAATAGAACATATGCTTTATTAATGTTAACTTATTTCAGCAACATAGATTTTTAATATATTTTTTAACAATGGCTATACGGCCGTTTTAACAATGGCTATACGGCCGTCTGTGATGTTATTGTAGAACATATAATACAAACATAACGTGTATATTTACAAAGTTATATGTTCTTTTATTGTGAAATATAACGAAAAACTGAAATCGCTTTGTCAGATTCATTTGTTAGTTTATCAGTCAAAGACAAAAAATATTTGTAAATTACAAAGTTCATTATTATTAGGATTTTTAGAATAAAATAATAAATATAGAAGAGTAAACATGTGAAGAAATAATCAAAAAATAAGAATAGATATAAGTTTGGTTGCCAAAAAAAATTTCCAAATTAATTACAAAGTCATTATTTTAGAATGTATGTAGTAGTATAAATTAATAAACTCGTTATTGTAATTTAAGTTGCATTATAGTAGCTAAATATTCTTGCAAGTTATTGAATTGCATATGTTATACAACGTAATATATCGCGGATTAGTTCTTAATCCAAGTAATAATGATGCCGTGTCAGGAATTATAGATCATAATCAGTATAGAAGCATTAGAGCACTTGACTTGTATCACACATCAGTTCAAACACCAGTTTTATCAAGTTCAAATTTTGTTTATAGTGTTTTATCTTTTATTTAGCCCTCATAGTTTAAACAGGATCACATAACTGTGTTATTTGCTACTTGAGTTGCTGACTTTGTTTTATGAAATAGCCATTAAAAATGCTAGTACTGTACTTTAAGAAATAATGTGACACACCTCAGCCTCAGAACGGACGACTATAATACGGTACACTGTCAAAATAATATATATTTATATAATTCATCAAAACATGCCAGAAAAATGTGGTTGTTTTGTTTTCTCTTAAAACCAGTAAAGTATGTTATACAACCTCATTAAGTTGACAAATATTTAGTTGTCTAGTTAACTGGACAAGTACAATAAAATTTATTTCAACAAATTCGTTCGAAAATTTAGGTCTCATTAGTTAGAAAAAGTCAAACACATTGCAACAAATTTGAACGATGGTTTAGGACTAGTTGTCAGACAAATGAAATACATTTCAATAAAGTTCTACTATGATTTAAGACTAAAAATAATTATAAAAAAGATGCACTTTTCTAGGACATTATTTAGCAAATTGAGGAAACGTATACTGTAGGTAATCCCTGTTTTCTCACCGAGTATTCGAACATACTACCAACAACATTGGTATAAGTTTAAAAGTCCATGTTCCCATCATGAATTTCCTACCACAGATAAACCAAGCTTCTTTAAATAGAGTTATTCAACAATTATTAAGATAATTGTAGAAGGTCCGAATGAGAGTTGAAATTGATTTGGGTAGCCTGAAGCCGTCTGATTTTCGGTATTCTGGTTTCGGTTGAAATTGTTTAGAAGTGAGTTAACTTCCAATCTATTTGTCTGTCTATCTTATTAATGGTAGTATTTTTACTCACTTTTCCAGAATTTCAATTTTGATAATTCAACTAAAGTTATGTGATGGAGGAAAATAAAATCGAAATCAACCAGTGTTAATTAATTATAAATAACAAGATATACAGTGTGTTTCATCATATATATGTCACAGGCGTCAAAATAGTGAGCAAAAGGTTGGAGTGTTTATTTTTAGTTTAAAAGTTGTTCTTTAGACATATTTCTCAGAATTACCTTCAAAACATTTACCGCACACGATACCCACAAAGGCTTAATTTTCTCCAATGTTTTATGCAGTACACGTGTTTTATTAGAATTACTAAACATCCGGTTCTGTAATAATTTTTTTTTAATGTTCTACTTGATATACAAAACGGCTAATTTTTCAACACATTTAAGCTACGAAATTTTCAGTACATCCTTATTTTTTGTTACAGCTGGAATAAAATAGCATAAAAGTCATACACTTAGTAATAATTATTAAGTGTATGGCTTGTATGCTTTTTTGTGTCACATTTTAAATTGTAACAACTAACATAAGAACAAGTAATTAATAAATAATGAATGTATAACAAATAAATAATATATTATAAGTAAATACGGCAATTAAGATAAAAGATCATAATCAACTTTACACAAAAAACAAAACAAGATTTAACATAAACAAAATGTCTCCAGTGAGAAAAGCTCTTTAACCTCACCTTGGCCTTAGGAACTAATGAGTAAGAGTTAACTATTTTAAAGGTGTTGCAATGTCGATTTTTGTTAAGTTTTGGGAAGTTTGTTACAAAGCTACAGTAGCTTGAAATGATTTGTTATTATATTTAATCAGCCCATGTTGGCCTAATCACAAAAACAGCCTAAATCAGGTGCCTAATTATGCTCCTCTTTATCCAAAACGGTATGCAACTTGAATTGTGTGAGCCACAAAAATATGCATGCGTGCAAGGTGCCACTATTCCTACGTTTCTAAATGTATTTCTGCTTAAGTTTTGAATGATTCATTCCAACAACCAGCCGTATTAACGTTTTCTGCAATGTAAAATACCTTTTGACTTGCTAAAATGTTGAATCACCCCATAAAACGATACCATAGATGAGATGAACCCATAATAAACTTTCGTTATCCGTATGTATAAACAAAGCGTTTGCAAACTAAAGTTTATATAACACTATGTTTCACTATTTTAAACAGAAGAACGCTGTTTTCACGTAATTGACTGATTGTTCCTGAAACAACTGTTTTAAAGTATAGAATGGATTAAAGGAAATTCCGTCTGCCCTAACCAATAAATATGTTAATAACTAATGTAGCTAACCTAGGACAGGGTGGTTGTAAAGTCATCTCCTTATCTTTTATACATAAACTTAAATGTAGCCAATCATTTTGGAACTGTTTACTAGGTATCTTTTCTAGTTTCTTTATGATAATTTGGAATGTTGCTCCTTACCCCATTATTTTAATAAACCTAGTTTAAATACTATTGTAAAGGAAATTTGATAAACAAGCCGAAAGTTTTGTTTAGGGTCGTCAGAAAAATATTGTGTAAACACGCTTCATTTTTTTATATATACCGTTTAATAGATTACATGTCACAAGATGCAAGTTCCCATTTGAAAACTTTGAAGGAAACACTTCCAAACTATCAGAAAGAAATCCTTGTTTAATGTGATTCTATTTAGTTAAGAAGGAATGCAAATTAAATATAACTTAAGTAAAACATTTTACATGGGACACATTAAAAAATGATAAATGTTATTAAAAAGTTTTACAAGAAGAATACAATTGTGTGTAATTATAAAACCTTTTTGATAACTTTAACTAAAATGGTGGTTTAAATTAATTTATGATGATTAAAATGAAAGATACATTCCATATTCGACTAAATTAATTTTGTTGAAATTTAATACTCATGAAACCATAGATGTACACAAATAGGATTAATTGCAAGTTGGTTTTTTAACTAATTTTTGTCCACAAATGTTTTGTGAATTTGTATCTGTTAAATATCATTTAACTTAATACAACTTAATTACAGTGCTGTCTGAATATCAAATCCTATATAATTTCACAGAAACTCTTACTGGCTTGAAATTATATAACAGGTATCTTACTTTAAACAGTTTTACGTGTGACTCAATCAATAGCTTCCTCAACAGCCAGTCACTTTGCTGATGCTAGGTCTAGATAAAGTCATCGAGAAGTTGTTCAGAGTCAACTTGATGACCCTTGAGACGGTTACGGAGGTCGCTACAAACTGGTCTCAGGAATAATACAATTGTCTGGTGTACAGTATACAGTGTCTTCTATCATCACGTTTTCAATTTGACTGTTGTTTCATTGTTTAAACATAATGCATTTCGCGACCAAATACATTCGAATAGTTGACTTCCGTAATGTGTATATTGTTTGTTGGTATAAAAGTTACATATATTATTTGATGAAGTAA
>JAGFPH010000460.1:468603-482146 GCA_018207615.1 Philaenus spumarius
AAAGATTTGACCGGGACTATCTACACTGTAGTTGTATAATAAGCATACACTTTTTAACAATTAATTTTTAATTAAATGAGGCATACTTTACGGGATACAAAATATTAAAAATGTATAGAAATCATAAATGTTAAACATATTTATTTGTATTTTAAAATTACTCTTATTGCTTGAGAAAATGTATTTAACTGCAAACAGCGTCAATGGTCATATGTAATGTATGCCCGCGTATAGAAAAGTTTTATGAAAGGTCAAAACAATTAATAATGAGGGGAGAAATTTCCTTGATATCTCTTCTGATTGCTGGGTATTTTAAGGGTAGCTCAATTAATTAAACAAACAAAAATGTGTGTATAATTTTTGCGTCATTTATATTGTTTTGATTGTAAGTATTCCTATATTAAAATTGAAAGCAGTTTGTCTTTCAAGATCTATTCTATTGATTTCAATTTAAAATTGGTTAAATACGAATACTAATATAAAAGCTAAACTACAAATAAAGGAATAATTTCGCAAAAAAATAATTTAAATCAATGTTTATAGAGAGGAATATATTAAGTACAGACATATTACGATTTTTTTTAATTTTGTAGGGTTCTCTTAAACCAAGTGTTGACTGAAAACAGTAATTTGTTATTTAAGAAGAAATTTAAAATGTTTCAAATAAGTCTTACATTTGCATTAATATATCAGGCATTTAATTTTAAAGTAACAACTAAACTATTTTTTGTTGTTGTGATTATTATAATTAATTACCGTTCCGATAATTATTGTTCTATAATAAAACTTCCTCTTACAATTTATTGTATCTCCTTGGTTTTCCATGATAGCAGTATCTATTCCGCGAATAGTTGTATGTTTGTATAATTTGATAGTGGTTTCATGTACACGTCTAGATCGTGAGTAGATCCAATTACGCTGCTAAACATCGGTTAGCTTCGTGTGTTGCGTGTTGCATGCACTGTCATCTACAGGCGCAGTTTATAAATTCATTTTATTAACACTTATCCTTAGAAAAGTTAAGGCCATATGTTATTGCTTATCAAACTTCGAATGACCAACATAAATTTCAAAAATGAAAACTATTATACATTTATCTATGCAGAGTATAACTCAAACAGGCGACCTTGAGACCGAGAGGTAGCGTACCTGAACCCAAAATTAAGGGCTGTGGTTTGAATCCAGGTAAAGATCATAATCTTTGTATATTAGAAAAAAATAATTTCAAGCGATGATAGTCCGTCAGTAATTTTTGCTTTAAAAAATAATCACGCCGACGATCAACTGTGATCAGTTAGTTGTATGATTAAATTATTTACTTAAATGTTTTTCTCAAACATAAATACAATTAATTAAGTATGCCACAAAAGATGTCTCAATGGTTTTAGGGACAAGTTTAGTTTTTAGATAATTTTAAACAAAAATTGGACTCTTTTATTTTCGTAAATGTACAAATAAATGATTCAAATTTGCTGAGTGTAAAAAATAATTACAAGGTGCTAATTGTACAAACTTGTCCTAAATATGTACGTGTAATAATTAATTAGTAATTGCACTATTTCATTTAATATCTTAGCTATACATTTGCATTCATTTAGTTATAGTTTGATTGGTAAGTAGAAAACTTGACTTCTTCTTCATAAAAAAATGATTTGAGTTTTAAAAATATATCTTACTTTTTATTATTTTTTGAAAAAATATTTTAGATACATTTTATCAAAACGACTGAACTAAATGCTAAGATATCATTTATAAAACTATTTCTTTATAAATACAAGTGATTTATAAATATTTCCTCTAAGTACTCATATAATAAATTAGCCTTTTGTGATATAATCGTTTAGCCAGAGTCTTATGTCATTGTTTGTGGAATTAAAAGGTCTAATCACAGCAAAATACGAATTTACTTTGAGGTTTTAGAATAGTTTATCAATTTTAGGTGAGACAATATTGAGATAGCAATAACTTGCTGTGCAATTAAAAGCAGTGAAGCAACATAAACAACACAATAAGAAAACGCAAAGATGGTTTTGAAGGTTATACATTTTATGTTCAAGTGATGAGGTTTGTGCAGCATTTATTAGTCGTGGGATCCTCGCAATAGACGTAACTGACACAATAATATAAGAAATGTGGAAATCGATGTCCGTAGCTTGATCGCTGCAAAATGGTGTCGTGAGAACGCTTCAAAGTAGGCACGATCTGATTTAAGCAGAAATACAACTTATTAGGAGCATTGGACGACACTCCCTTATGTTGGCTTTTGGTGAAGATTTTATGTAAACATAAGTCTATTAACTTTATCTGCAATTCTAATGTCAGCAAAATTTTTCATGCTAAATTTGTATGCACAACTCTTATATTTACTATCTTTGAAGAAGAACACATGTTTATAATAATATGTACATTAGATTGTTATTGTTGTTGGGGAAAATTAAGTAATCGGCCTACTTGGATGCTTTTATAGCCTACTGTTTCTAGCGACCTATTTAAATTACTTTCCTCATTCAGCGTTACTTTAAGAAGTGTTGTAATTTAGTTATAAAAATTCCAGTTACAATTTACATTTTCTAAAATATGCGCAAGTGTTTTGTATTAATCGATATTCCTTAACATAGTGATCAGTTAATTTATAATGAATAATACATATTTATAAAAACAACAATGTCACTTTTTATAACTATTACTATAACACTCATGTAGGGAACAAAATAATTTGTTTTTTAATAAGTTTTCGTAACTACAAAAGTAATTAACCGTTTCTTAAATTTGTTAGTTGAGTGATAAAAGACCCAAAAAGGTTCGGAGTAGTAACTCACTGAAGCATAAGTACCTAAACAGTACACAGCTACATTTGCCATCAGCATTTAAATGGATTTTAAATGATCTGGAAATACTGGAAGGTAAAATTTCCAGGTAAGGTTTAACTCCAAATTGCGTAGTAGCTTAGTTAGTAAAACTCTTTCATTGCGATTTTCTTCACGAATTATTGCATTCCTTGCTCTTTATTAGTCCTATCTGCATAATGGTAAGCACAATAAAATATAAAATAATACAGTTTTGACCTGGTGTTTATTACCTTATGTAGTTTCGTTTCATTTTTCACATCAGTTCCTATTGCGTTTCTTCTAAATATTTTCTAAGCGGTATATTGGATAAGTGAACTCGTCTTTTTTCTTTCCTGACGTCAAATGATACCAAATTTATAAAAACCGTTACAATGACCGGTAATAGCGCCTCAGAGTTCCACATTACCATTCCGACACTCAATGAGAGACTGTAATGACGATATTAGCATCGCTGATTGTTGGGAAGTCGGCTTTGTATGTAAATAAAGAAAAGTCCATTCAGGATTTCAGAATCTACAGTGAGCTGTAACTAAACAGATGAAAGAGTGTTGATTTATCCCTAAGCGCTATGTCAAGCGTTCAGTTTGACTGGTACCCTGCTTCACTGGTAAGGAACTCTTCTCAAGACCTTTCAGAAATCGGGGATTTCAGTGTACTTTATTTAAATAATTCAAAATATGTTCAAATTGTGTATAGTTAATTTAGAAAATAGTTTGATTTTCTTATAACACTAAGCCGTTTAAATATATTTTATTTAATGTTTTATTTGAAATTTAGTTGTAGTCTGTTTTTGGTATAGTATACTGAAACTTGAATAACTAGAACTTCCAACATGTAACTAGAACTTCCAACATGTTCAAGTTTATTATCAAAAGATAATTTTACCAGAAAAATTTATTTTTTTTAAATTTGTTAGAGTTGCCATTAAACTGAATTCTGGTGCTGTCATTACAACAAAACTTCATATTTATGTGAACAGCTCTTTTAAATTATTACAAATGGATAAAAAAACTAAATAAAATATGGGGTCAGATAAAATTGTCTCATTGTTAATTTTAACTGTCTCAAAACCAGAATTTCGTAAGGTTTACTTCAAAACTCTATGAAATAAGTTTAGAATTTCAAATATTTGTGATTTATTTATGAATATTTAAAATGAATGGTAATTAGGTTTACACCCTAGGATAAAACCAAAACATAAAATAAAGGAATGTATTTTGTCTAAACGTTTTAAAAAATACTAAAATTTGAATTTATTTAAAATAATACATTCAATTCACTAACTTATTGTCTTTAGCTTGGCGATTTAAATACATATTTGTATTTAATAAGACTATTAGGAATCTGCCAAACATTTTCTGAAAGTTAATGCTTGCATTTCCAAAGGTAAATATAAGCGCTTCAACAATCCACTTGTCTATTCTGACCTTTAACTTGTCGTAAAAACATCTTACTATATGTATAATAAACAATACACAGTAGACTAACACCTGAAAGTTTTATCGAAGAAAGTGAACACTTTGCGAGAAAGTAGCAAAGCCATTATGATATTAACCACAATTTATGTAAGATCATGATGCGCTTACATCCTGATGACAAGTTGTTGGTACTGTGGTGGCTCAACTTGCTATATAGTACATATTTCTTGTGTTAGAATTTTGTTCTGGATCAATTCGTGTATTTAATAGTAATAATAAATGGTATTATTGTAAATCTTTTAGTTTGAATGAGATTTCATTTCAGTCTGTCTGCTTTTACTTACTATTAAGTAACTCAAAACCATTCACTTTAAAAAAACAAAACAAAAACTAACAAACAAATAACCATGAGAATGTTAAGGAACGATTTTTTCATTATTATTGGATTAATAAAGGTTAGTGAACATATGCAAATATATTTACACTTATTAATGCTACTTTAGTATTAAAGAAAATAATAAGATTGGGTAAACAATAAAAAGTAGTTCGATATTTTACATAGTCAAATAAGTATTATTATTTAACTAATTTGAAATTTGAACAAATGTTAATGATATTATTTACAATAGTTGCTCAATGTGATTCTAAAATCATAGTAGGAATTAAAATAAACATGTTAGTTCAAACAATTACTACTTATCCGTAAAACTCGCAAAAATTCATAATTAATTTATATTTTACCATTTCTAGCAATCATTCCATGATCATAGTTTGACTTGTGCAGCATAATTTGGAAACATTATTTCAAATTATTATTTATTAAGTACAAAAGTATTTCTTTTTCAATCTAACAGCGTTTATTAGTCACATGAAATTGTCAAAGATTTGTTATAATATGTATAACTATTACCGGGAGGACCTAGCGTTTTCACATGACAACCTTCTTACAACTTAACAATATACTTTATAATAATTTATTTTTAACAAAGGTGAAGGATTGATAATAGCCTCAAAGCTAAGCAAGTTAAAATATTAAATATCTGAATCAGGTATGATATAACAGAAGTTTTAATAAATAAAGGTTAAAATACCTATTATTAAAGAAAACTATCCCAAAAATAAAAATATTCAGATAGTTTGAAAGTATCTCCATCAGCTTTTAATGGAGATGCCAACGATTAAATATAGTAAATAGTCTAGGTAGAAATTTAGAAAAAGGCTTCTTAGAATAAATAGCTGACTACTGTTCTAACATTATATATTTGCCATCAGCTGAGCTATGATTTTTAAATGGAGAAATATTTCAAATGGTAAAATTGCATTTTATAAATTATTGTAGGATTCCATTTTTTAAATTATTTGTAAGTTTCAGTATTTTCCCCACGAACTTAAGGCCACATTCTATAGATTTGTATATAGTACATACATAGGTTGTGAGTGCACAGTTTTTACGTAATTTTACCAGTTCAAAATTTATGTAAATAATTTATTATTACTGTTGGTTTGCAACAAGTTTCTGTTTCACATAAATTTGGATTTGTTGGGAATTCAAGGTGTAGAAACTTGTTTACAGTAATCTCTCCAAAACCAACGTATTAATATTTATTTATGCGAGCTCGCTACTTTTTTGTTTGTTTTGTATGTAAATATTATTTTAATAAAACGATGTATATGTTTCAGGTGTTTCACATATGTGACGGGGGTCGTAAGATTTCATTTCTTTGTCCTAATGGAACAATATTCAGACAGTCTCATCTAATTTGTGATTGGTGGTTCCGCGTTGACTGCGGACGTTCTGTAGAACTTTATGAAGAAAGTGCCGAGCAACTGGCAGCAGATCAGAGGGTCTACAAAGAAAGAGCAGAAGCTATTGCTAAAGCGATGCAAAGAGGAAGTCAAATAGAACGAGCTAAAGCAGAACCTAGCATCAAGTCATTCAGCACAACACCATCGCCTAGAGATAACTTCAGAACAGAACAATCGGAATTCTCCTCTTTTAGGACTGGATCCTTTAATGGTAATACCAATTCTCAGAGCAATAGATTCAATTCCGGACAAAATGTTAATTACAATAGCAACAATAATCAAGAAAAGAAGACAAATACTAATTATCAGCAAGTACAAAGGAGAAGGCCTCAAAATAACTTCAACAATCAACAATCTTCAGGATTTCAAACACAACAGAATTTCCCTCAATATACGAACACTGCATCTATTAGGAATAATCCTCCCGCAAACACTGCATCTATAAAGAATAACCCCCCAGCAAATACGGTATCTTTTAGGAATAATCCCCCACAAAATACTGCTGCTATAAGAAATAACCCCCCACCAAGACAGGAAGAAGAGAGGCAGCAACTTGCGGAGACGGCTTCCTTCGCAAGTAACAGAAATAGATTTGGAAATCAGTTTTTCCAACAAAATTACTACAAAACTACACAGCCGACACCAGTTTTAAACAACGACAAAACAAATCAGTTCTCTCCCAATAATAAAGTTTATGTGGAGTTAAACAGAAATCGCGCTCAGCCGGCGTCGCAATTCCCACCCATAACAACCACATTGTTTCCACAGAGAGGCCCACAGAATCAATTTTTTGACAATGTGGCATCAAGTATTTATCGAAGACCAGCACAACAAAATAACTTCAGAGGAAACTTTGCTTCAAGCACGTCACCAACGATAATTAGACAGAACTATCAACCGAATGTTGCTTTCCGTGCACCTCCACAACGCTCTCAAAACCAATTTGGTAAAAATCAGTTTGTCCAAAACAATTTCGAAAGAAATAACCAACAACAGTCTTTCCAAGAAAATATAAAACCTACAACGCAAAGACCTATATTTACTTTGAAATTTAAACCTAATAAATCGTTCTCGTATGTCGAACTGCACCGTGCTCGAACTTCGACAGCTACGTCAGCACCTACCACTATCAAAAGTATAATTCCAAAAGGTTCTTTTGGTTCAGTAGAAAACAATCCCTCTCCCAGTACTGTAGATTCAACTTTTGTCTCATCTACCACAAGACCACTATTTACTCAATCTTCGACTGTCTATTCTTCTTCGACTTTACCTGTCTCGTCTGTTCAACCTAACTTATCAGTAAACACTACAACGAGTGTAAGCACAACTAGTAGTAACGTTGTTACTCACAGAAACTTCTCAAGCTTTCCTACAACCCCATCTACACAAACGACTAGGGGCGTGACTGTAGCAAACATACCTATATCCAGCGTCGATGTTTCAAACTATGAAAGTTCTCCTTCAACTACAGAAAACTCTTTATATTCCTCAACAACGCTTCACTCAAAATCTACATCATCTAATGGAAGTGCTGCTGGTTACTCAAGCACAACTGAACCTAACACTTCTGCTGCTTCAGTTTCAAACTTCGTAACTCTACCAAGTGCAACTCCAGAAGTGGACATCACGTACAATGTATCTGAAAGTAAACTAACCAGTTTTGATGACGTTAAACAGGCAGATATAAATTCACTTACTAAGAAACCTACAAGGACTAGAGGTAATGTGAGACATGGATTGAAAATCCCCGCTTCATCCGGACCGAAAGCGTTACATTCACTGTCATTATATTACGCAACGTCTGAATCCGATATCGGAGCAACGACTGAGTACACAACTACAGAGCAAGCTACCGAGAAAGTATCCGTTTCTGAGTTACTTCTTCGTTCACATTCGGGAAGTCCAGACTCTGAACTTGAAATAGATGAAGCAGAACCGACACCTGATTCTAAAATAGCAACAAAGGATCTTTCAGCAGTTTTAACTAAAGCAACAAAAGACTCATACAACTTTTTATTCCAAGGAACTAATACTACCGAATTACCTGAAGAGCAAATTTCTGAAATAAATGGTGAACAGGTAAATAATCAATTCGAACACAGTTTTTCATTCAAGGATCACAACACAAATGACTTAGACAGCGAACAGAGTCGTGGAATTGTTCAACCAACAACTACCCAAATCACAACGACATTAATGGATGATTTACCTGACGAAAAGAAATTAAGGGATTCAACAGATTTGAGAGAACTTGCTCAAGTATTTAGTAGAGCACTTTCGGCTTATTTAGAGGATCCTGATTCGTTTAGAAGAGTATTGTCAGAAGTAAGGCCTACTGAACCGACAACTCTAAGTACTGATTCAACTACGCTGTCAGCGTCCGAAGAAAATGAAGACGAAGTTCTTGATTTTTCAGATGTGTCTAATGCTAGCCCTAGCAAAACAAATCCAACATCAGCAATTGATTCTGAAGATAAGATAAATAACAATGGAATAATAGATGAAATAAACAGTTTAGTATATCAGCAAAAAGATAACTTAACTTCTGACAGTTCTGTGACGTATCCTATTGACACTACCTATCAACCACAAAGTACAACTGTTATTCCTACTTCTATTGCAGCTGACGTGAATTTTCTTCTGAGTTTCTCTAACAACACATATGACGGGATATCAAATGGGTTTTCACAGACATCTGTTGACAACTCATATTTCCCAACAGCAGGTAGTGTCAATGACGGAAGTCGACCAAGATATGGTGGTTTCCATAACAATTCTGATCCAGAATCGACCACCCATTATTCACCTTATGGTTCTGAAGTTTCTGCCAATTTGACAGGACTTCCTATTCATGAAACAGTCCCAACATTACCAACTGCCGCTGCTTCTTTAGATACTGCACAGGGTCTTGCATTTCAATCTGATAAAGCTAACAGTGTTTTAGAAAATCATTCAGCTCCCGATCGCATTGCCGAAGCTCAAGATGTAAACGCATTACAAGAAAATCGAAACATTTATTCAACTTTGACGCCTTCGACGGGTCACTATATAACCAGTAGTGATATTTTTACTAAAAGTACTCCAAGTGCTCGACAAATTACAGAACAAGATTTATACAGCCCATCAACAGACCAAGAAAAATTGTTGATCGCCTCGGGAAGCCAGTCGATAGTTTCAAAAGACAATTACATTAAGTTCGTAAATTCTAAACAAGAAAGTGCGAAAAATATTCAAAATGTGAATACTTATGACGTTGATGATACTAATACAAACAATAACCATGAGGACATTGAACACCACTTACAATCTTCACAAGTTACAGCCGGCAGTTTTGGAAGTAGGCAAAGAATAAATCATGGAGTTACGTTCCAATCTGTAAATTTAGGAAATGGTGTTACTATTGAAAGAACTAAAACCGTTAGGTACACAACTCCTCAAGATAACTTTTGGACCATACCACCGATTTTAAAAGACAGTAAAGAAGAACTTACCCCATTATCTCTCAATAACGAGTTAAGTTCATTAAGAGATATTAAACCAATAAACACCGAATATCCCGAGACTGTCACACCTCAATGGTTTGCTCCCGAAGCCATACAAGCAACAACGTATCATCCTTTGGTCGCCCAACCAGAGGCGAATCAGCCAGCTATACCACCTCGTAGCTCGCAGAAATCGTCTTGGCAATGGAATTCAAAACCAAATGATACTGTCGAAGTTACCACGGTTGCTGATGAAACAACACAAGTAAACTATCTTACAACAATAAAAGAACTCGAAGCTTTCCCAACAGCTTTGGCTGACGATGCGCAGTACTTCTCAACACTTTTGCCAGACATTAACACAGACACACCTGGCTTTGAAACCAGAGCAAAAGAAATGTTCGGTAATATTAACGAAACTGCAGCTAAAACTTTGATGGATATGATGAGCGAAGCTGAATTTAACATGCCATTAAGACGTTTAATTCTCCTTTTAGTAGCAGCTAACGGCCAGGAAAACCGAACTGCCGAAGAATCGAGGTCTCAACTAGTAGAAGCCTTATTGAAAGTTCCAGAAGATAACCCAACAGCAGCATCAATAGTACATTCAACTACGACTATTGAACCAACAGAAAGTTTTAGTAAACGCACACGAGGAAGTAGAAACAGAGGAACTCCTATGACTTATGACATATCGTCAACAACACCGATTCCAAAACAACATTCGCAAAGAAGTAGAGGGTCTAAAACATATCGAGACACAGACTCTGATACAGCATTAATATCAACTTTAAAAAGACCTGTCGACAGACTGCAACCTGAGGCCGACAGTTCACCATCGTCGCAACCATCAGATCCCGAGTCCGACACAAGAGCCGTAGAACTGCTCAAATCTTTGTATAATTTGGCCGCACGATGGGGATGATGTTTTATTTATTAAATAATTCTTTGCTCCTGGTCAATAAAACTTCTTCCCTTAAACGTGATTCCTGAAGTTTCATTGATCATGAATCAATCAATGTAAATATTTTATTTGTAATATTTATAAAGAGAAAGAGTGTTATCAAATGTTTACAAATAGCCCTGAAACCATTTGTAATGCATTATCGCAATAGCATACAAAAGTTTCAAAGAATTTGTATCAATTGTTTTAAACAATTGTTTTAAACAATTTAAATCTTTTTTTTTTTTTATGAAAATTACATTGAAAGTGTAAAATTTCAGCTAAAATTTTAATAAAGCACAAACAGCTGTAAAGACATTAAAATATGGTTTCAAGATTAAAGTAATCAATACAGGTTTAGAGTTATATTACTTGAACTGTGTAATATATTCTAAATTGTTTTTATTTTAAATAATTTTATATTGTATTTAAACTTATTTATTATGTATAAAGTAACTATTTTGAATTTAGTAACATCATACATCCAAAGTAAAACGTAGTATGAATTTGTTCCAAGCGGCACCAATAATCACTACTTTATGTGACTGTATTACCCAATTATCAATTATTTTCAAAGCTATTGAAAAACATAATATTTTGATTAATACACGTTTACTAATTGTGCGACTCCTATGAGCATATTTCATTAAAATAAAAAATAAATATCTTTACTGACAGACCTTGAATCACTTGACCAATACCAAACCATATCTTTAAAACAATATATTTTGGACAATGACAGTCCTTGAAAATCGTTAAATATTTTAAAATTTTTATAATCGTTTAAACAGTTACCGTTTAAAAATAATAATTTAAACAAGTCGATTTTTCAAGAGCTAGTAAGTTGTCAGTCTAAGGGTACAACCAAGTTATGTCTTGTAAAATATCTATACACATATTGTATGATTAATATTTTCAGGCCTACTGTTTTATTTTAAGTGATTCAATAACAATATTTTTATATACTCACAACTCTAAGCGAAAAAAATAACATAAATGGGAAATTAAATACTAAATTGACTCTCTTTTAATTCACTTACATATATAAGTTTTCAGAATTTGTAATTATCCTAAGTTCTTTCAGAAGAAATTCATTTTCTAATGCAATGCAGTATTACTATAATAAAAGTAAATATTGTGTATATCATGCAAGTTAATAAATTCAACCAACAAGAAAAATATAAAAAGAACCTACTTAAATGTATTTATTTATCGTTATAGATTATTTATACATTGCTGACGTTAGTAGATATTTGATAAAAATTATTTAAGTCAAATTTATATGTTTAACTTAAGCAAGACAATTTTATATTTTGTATGAATACAAGCCTTTAATTGCTAAATTGTTATTTTAAAAGCCTTATTCATGTACAAAATCAGTGATATGTAGCCTATATCTTTTATTAAAAAGATTTGGGTCTTTTTGTAAATACAATTAATTTTTGAAAATAATGTCATTATTTAGTACGATATCTAACTTTAGTACTAAACTTGTATAAAATAAGTTGATTATTATGAAAACAAAATCATAATGCAAACATAAAAGCATTAATTTTGTAAAAAATCATTTTGTGCTGTTCCGTTTTAATGGTTTGTTTTAAATACTAGCAATCAATTTAAAAACCACACTAAATCATACAAAATATAAACTAAATTTATATACATTAGTTTAATTAAGTGTAGGAATTTAGTTTTAAGTGTATAAAGTGATTTGTTTGAATAATTATAAGTGTGAATGTTTAGAAATAAATGTGAAGTATGTTAAGAAGATGCACGGAAAAAACAAATAAAAAGTCTTACAAAATATACTTAAATAAAGTGATTTTTTACATGTATTTATAAACACAATTTCAAGACAAAATCTTTTTCCTATGTTTATAATAAATACTCCTGTGTGTACCTTTACACCCAAGTATTTAGTTTCCTTTCTACCAGCTCAAACCTACGAATCTGTGTTGCAAGATAGTTGATACGTTATGCAGGTCTCAAAGTATTATACAAAATATATGTACTTCTCTGTTGCCCAAACACCATTATTATTTAAAAGGATAAAAACTAACAAAGCTTTTAATGTTCGAAATTGGTAGCCGTAAATTAGTGGACTGAGCTACCAATTTGAAAGAAACTAACCATCAAACAAATTGTATATGCCATTTTTGTAACCTTAAATTTATACCACTATCACTCAAAGGTCAAAAGCGCTTAAAGTTTATAACATAATATTATGTAAATATATTTATTCATGCAATTTCAGAAAATATTGTGAAGGGATGTATTTTATCCCCCTTTCTGTTAAAAAGTTAACACAATTTTTCTTAAACGACATTGCATATAATGGTTTTAAAAGTATATAATATATGTTATAACAACAATTATTTCATGTTTCTGTTTGCAATTTAATAAAAAAAAGTTATCAATTTTTAAAATAGTGGACGTTTTAACACTTTCGCTGCTGGTGAGAAAACTTGCCCCATCTGTACTACGGGTGCATTTTGTTTCTTTTAATTTAACAATGACTATTTTTTTTCGCTACAACTATAAAATAATCCCATGACAAAAAAATTTGTTTTTGAATATTTGTTTGAAGAAGTCGTATGACTTGAGTGTCCTGGTTATGCTTAACCGTCATAATACGATGTTTAAAGGGGCTCTCCTCCACTTTCAGGCTATTTAAATTACTTGCGAGTTACTTGTAGAGAAGAATTATTATGTTACTTGTTGGGAATCTGTAGCCTGCTTTTATCCATAAAGAAAATCAATAACTTAAGATTTTTTAATCATATTCAATCAATTTATTTATAAACATAGCTGTAGGAATTAAAAATAATACATAAACAAGTTTAGAATATGTGCAAATTTATTTTTATTTTCATCAATAAATTTCTTTTGAGAAATTCCTCCAACATTCTTTATTTATGTACAGATCAATTATATTAATTTCATAATTTAACGTGTTGGTCAAACCGAGTGGTGGCGGGACTGGCTGTGCCGCCTGGCAGCCTATTTGAGTGTAATAGGCTCGGTAAGAATCTACGGCTCGCGAGG
>JAGFPH010000460.1:491949-528142 GCA_018207615.1 Philaenus spumarius
ATAGAATAAAACTTTTTTGGGGATTTATTTAAAAAATAAATATAGAAGATTATTCTATACATTTTGTTCTTTTACACGATCTTTAAGCCCGTCTTGCCCCCCCCCCCCCCCCCCCCCCCCCACACCCAAACCTCAAATACCCCCAGCTTCTGATCCGAGGGCGACTCCCGGAATACAAGCGAGCGTAGCCACGTAGTCCATAATCCAAAGACGCAAGGTCACGTTGCAAATCCGCTCAAACCGCGTGAGCTGGTGCTGGAGGCTGAGGTACAACCAAATTCTACGAATATATATCATACACGCAGAAAGACAGCTATTCAGCCAGCCCCTTCATGAGTAGACCAATTTCCCAAATAGTTGTTTGAAACCCTAAAAAATATAAACTTAATTTTGTAAACTCGCCCAACACACGTCAGTGGTTCAACTGGGTGGTGGAATTTTTATGTTTGTGTTTGTTTGTTTTTGTTAACCTAACCTAAAAAAAAACTGTTTCTGTGAAAAATAATTAACGGATTCTAAATTTTCTATTTTGGTTGCTATGGTAATGAATTTAAATGCATTCAACAAACGCATGTTGGTTCAGAGTAGGCCACACCTAGAGTATTGTTTCTAAACTTGTGATTCAAATTAGCTGTTTTATCTGTTATGTGTCTGGGCGCGAAGCCCTGTATTTTGACAATTTTCAAAGTTCAAGAGAACTTCTACATAGAAGTATGAAGGTTTCCTGAAAATGTTATGGCTCTAGCTATCAAAGTTTTGGCTGTATATTGATTACTAGCGGAGACCCCTGCGTGCTTCGCACGCCAACCCTCTTTTGGAGGCAATGTCGCTTCGCTCACTTGAATTTCTCAGTCTTTGGAAATTTTTAGGTGCTGTACCAACAAACCCAATGCTGCAATGTGCTGTGCCCATTCGTTGCTGCAAATATTTACTTATCCTGTGCAGTTTTAATTATGTTTCATCTGTATAAGAAATAAAAGTAATAAGAAAATAATTAAGTTACTATTGAATTAAAAATGTGAGTTTATAAAAATAAAAAATGTTTACAGCTATTTATTAGTAGGTTTTATAAGTACAGTAAAACCTCTCTAATCCGTACCTCTCATATCCGAAACCTCCGATATCCGGTATAGTAAAAAATAATAAATATACAGTATCTATCAAAAATGAATATTTTCGACCAGATAGTAGCGATTGATGAAGAGCCAAAACAAACCATGACACGTTGTGAAGTATTCCAGGCATTTGAACAGCTGATCGACTACGTCGAACAACAAGAAGAAGCTACAGCGGCCGATTTCCTAATTTTTCGCAGATGGAGAGATATTTTGTTAAAGAAGCGGGTTCAGTGAGCCAAGCAAGCCACAATTATATCGTTTTTAAAAAAAAAATGACGTGAGTGCAAATTAAACTTGTACAAAGTAAGTTATTTTTACTGTATTTGAGTCAACACTTTTTATTATTTTCCCCATTTTTAATTTTACGGTAATTGTATTAACTTGAAAACGAATACTAGTAGGCCTAAGTTGTACTTTTTCCGAACATCAATGCACATAAATTAGGATAAGTCTGGTAGTTTTTTTACTTCAGTACAGTAATTGCTTGTACTCTTTTTTAGCGTGTTAACCATAAAAAGGTATACTGTACGATTTGTTGTCCATTTCCATCACTTTACTCATATTAAAAAAGCCTCTTTGAAATCCGGATCTTTTGGTATCCGGATCGGCTGGCGCCACATTGATCCGGATATAAGAGGTTTTACTGTAGAATACGATTGTTTATCTTATTAACAATCAATGTTAATTATTCGTTTAGAATTAACTGATGAGTTGCTTGTGGACGACATTAGCACAGTGAGCAACCAAAGCACACAAAGCACAGTGATACTATTCAAAGGTACCAGAACCTTAATGTTGTTGGAACTCCTTACTCTACTCAGGGCTACGTACAGTTGTCAATGGGCAAACACATCATTTCTTAAATCCACTCCGACAATATTCAAGGTTTGCCCTTGTGATTTGTCTATAGTAAGACCAAATGCTAACTGTAGTGGAAACTTACGGCGAATCATTTCCATCCCCGTCCTGCCTACTGAAAACTTAAATGTTATACGGGGAATTACAATAGAATCAAATGAGTTTGGTCGCCGAGCAGTCACACAGAATCTTGAAATATTTGTTATAATTAGTTTACTTCCATTCACAAGTCTGTCATCAAAACAGAGGTTCCGCATCAGAATACATACAGCCCCTACTTTTAAAATTAGCTTATGGTCAGGGACTTCCGGCTGGCTAATAGTGTTTAGCAGTTCTGTATGAATAACTTCGTCATCTGTAGACTCACTTACACAAGTGTCTGCACTCATTAGCTCCACTGCTTCTCCAGGTATCAGGGCAAGGATCATACTATTTATTTCTCTTATACTGGTGTTTGTTCCTGATGAAATTGCCCTGCTATAACAATCATCTGGGTTATTGACAATATCAAAAGGATAGACAAATTCTATCAACTCAGACAAAGTATTTACAAAATTGAAGCCAATGAGTTGTATACATTTTTTCCATTCACTTTCAAATATATGATGGATCCATTTCCGACAGAGAGTATAAATTTTGAAAAAGAAATGTCACTTTTAGATCTTTGTATTACACTGAGTTTGACTTTAAGCAAGTGTTTCCATATGTGAGATTGTTTAATAGTCACACTAATTGCGTCACAGGGAGTACTTAGTGGAACAATCGGGGATTTGCCTGAAGTCACCAGAAAAAATTACAATTTTCCCATCAAATATCTCATTGGATTCCATTAGATTTTTCAAAGAGCGGTCCAAGACTTCTATTGTGGTTTTATGCGCCATTGGAGCTTCATCCCAGACAATGATGCTACTTTTCTAAATCAGTTCTACTCTTTGGCTGTTTCCAGGTACATTCCAAAATGCTGTACAATCAGATGTATCTATTGGTAGTTTGAATTTAGAATGGGCAGTGACACCCCCATCATGAAGGAGAGCTGCGACACCAGTTGTTGCTGTGCATAAAACAATATGACTTTCAGGACGAAAATAAGCTGTAATTATGTTCAACAGTAAAGTTTTTCCCGTTCCTCCAGTGCCATCAATAAATAGAACTTTGTTTTGGTTTTTATCAAGAAACATACTTTAAATTATTTCCAAAATTTGCTGCTGTTCTTCAGACAACTGTGTGGAAGCCATTTGTTAACAAATTCTAAACAGAAGTTACAGTTCCAGTTCAAAGATTCTCTTCCCAATTCTGTAGTGGCATCATCTACGTCAGGAAGACCCATATCTACCAAAGAACTGCCATGATTTGTAAGAATTCTGTCAATGTGGCACAGTCCCATTGAATATGCTTTTTCTGTATCATCGGGTATTATATCAAGATAATCTTCACAGAGGGTGGTTATGTAATGTTCCCATAAAGTAACCGCATATGCTCCGTTACTTATAATATGTAAAAGAGTTTTCTTAAGCTAGATCCAGTCATGAAAATTGCAGCATCTTTTAAAATATCAAAGTATTCATTTTCATCACTCAAAAGCCCTATAGATCGTGTGGCTTCCTGAAATGTTGGCTGAATTGCCAACAAAAATCTTCGTATGATAAACATGGAATTCACTGAAGAAGTATTCTTAAGTAGTAAAGTTCCCCGAGAAGAGGTGAAATCCAGTAGATTCTGGCTATTACTTGACCTCTTTTTCTTTCTGTTAGATAGTATTTACCAATTTTCGCAATAGAGTTTGTTTTAGCTTTGGTTTTTAAGATATATAGTTTTCGAAAAACTCGCAGTAGGTTCCAAGGTTGTTGGATTCTCTAGTTTGTGGCCTTCCCATATGTAGCACCAGTTTGGATACTGAATTATCAAGAGCATTTTGTTCATCACCAGGTCGGAACACAACTTGATCTTTATTGGGTAGATGGACTGGCAACTGTATCACTATGGGGTACCGTCCGGTGATGTCAAATTCTAAAATTCGCCAAATAGCATCAGAAGCCCCAATGTAGCGCCTTGTTACATAGTTTTCAATTTCATCTGTTTCTTGTTGCCGTTCAGACACAATGCTTACTCGAACGGCATCAGGACCTTTATGTATGTACTTAAATAAATATTTCACAATTTTACGTGTTGAAGCTATTTCCAAATTAGCATGGCATTTGAGCTGCAAAGTTAAAGCCGGATTGTAGGGAACAATATCACAATCATTTACTGTATAAAGTTTGTTTGAACGTTTTATGGTTGCTGTATTATTTCTTGAACGTTTGTAATGTACAAAGCCTTTGTCATCAACGTGAGTTTCTTCTGTTTCGGGTATAGGATAGTTTTTAGTGCACACTCTTTTAACAGGGTCAAAGCAAGGAAGGTTTTTACGACTTAGACATGCAGGACCATGAACCATGTGGTCCAACACTATCTCTCTTAGCATTTTTTCACTTTCTGAAGGTATTGTCACCCTGACGACTAAATCAATTAATTTTTCCCTGCTCCACTACCTTCAATTTTAAAACATATGTAAGCATGAGGCAGTCCTCTTTTTTGAAATTCAATTACATGGAGTATGTAAGTTATTTTTCCAAACAATTTGCCACTTTTAAGTTCTTTTAATAAGAAATTTAGACGTAATTGAAATACTCTATTACATATGTCTGGACGGTCTTGAGCTTTTTCGCCTTGATTTAACTTATACTTTACTAAATTTCTTCCCACTTAGGATTACATGTGTCTGTTAAAAATTAGGTTGGTTTTCCAAGTCTGTGGTTAATCTCTCTTCTTATGTTCTGCAATACATGTCAACAAAATATTATTGGCTTAGACGGTGCATATTTGTAAATCTAGGTTCTGATAACAATAAATGTCTGTAGTATTTAACTTGAGAAAGTTTGTTACCATTACTATCTTTCATAATGATAAATCACCCTTCAGAACCGTGAGGAAACAATAAGGGGTACTGGAGACATTCATAAGAGGGATGAAACATGTGAACCGTATGAGGGTTACTGTTACCAATTTTCCAAATGGCTACTTCTCTGGATGAGTGACTTGTAACCTCTGTGCTGATTATAGCTGCAATTTCATTAGCAACAGGAGCATCGCCAAGCACCAAGCCGTGTGTTTGTCTGGTAGTTTTTTGAAAAACAATGTGTGCCTGCTCAGATGTTTCAGCGCTCAATCGACGGAAAACTGTAATAAATGGGTTGACTTCATTCAGATAGGCCGTAATTTCTTGAATAATATTTTCATCAAGACCTCTGCCTGCAGCTAATCTCAATCGTTTGAGTCCGTCATCTACATACAGTCCGCAGTTGTTTGGCCCACCATGCCATGACAAATCAAACACACGGTGGTAGGTTCGCCCTAAAATTTTCACAAATGAAATTCCTGTTGAGTTCCTTTGAAATCCTCCAGTAACCTAACTCCTATGGCACTAAAAGCAAACGCATTATTAAAAGAACGGGCATCTTTTAAAAAACTGTTATATTTGTAAAATTGACCATTTAGAATAGGTAGTTTAATATGATATGCTCCCTGACCACAACACCATTTTACACGACCTCTCTCCTCCTCGAACATAGGCGCTTGGCAATAACAACACTTATACACTTCAGAACATTTTAGACTTGGCTGTTTTAGTCTATGACATTAAATTTCTTCCAATAACTCGCCACTTTATGCACTAATTAGTTCTCTTTTCAACAATTGTTTTGGTAAGGTTCTTTTAACTACTTTATTTAGATTAGTAACGACTTTATTTTTTTCATTGTATTTTGAAACAGATTTTATGTTTACTTCTGGGTGAGAAATATAGTAGTTCTTTACAGCTTTTTGGTGGAGTTCATGGTGTTTATCATTGTACTTTTGACAGCTTTGCAATTAATGTCATGATGTGCACGTCATGATATAGTGCGTTGGCAATAGCGTGCACGCCACAGTCAATCAGATTTTCTTGATGTTGGACTGGGACAAATATAGGTGTGTTATTCATATTATTTGGAAATAGTCCATTGATAAATTTTTTTTGATCTGGGCTCAAATATTTATTATTTAGACTGTCATATACATAATATAGCCTATTGCCATCGTGGTAAACTACAATGAAGTGGCCTATTTCATTATCTTTAATTTGTTTATTTGAAAATAGAATTTGTATATGTGGGGTAGGAACAGACTGAACAAGTTCGGGATGCTGGATATAAAATGTGCTTACGTACTGGTATGTCGTGTTACCTTCTAATATCACCCCAAATTTGTCCATGTGTGGTCTCCAGTAAGGTATGTTCCAGAGTCTATTTCTCTCAACAGTAGGTCCGTAAGTCTATCTCTAGGACTACTAATTTTTTTAAATGATGAAATAAACCTAATTCACTTGATCATTATAAAAAAACACTTTTAGTAACACAAAGTTTCTCAAACTCAACTCAATTAGCTTATGTTAGTTTTTTATGACAATATAAAACTGATTCACTTAAGAAAACAAATTTATTACGCCTACAATATAAAGTTATTATGCTTATATAATAAAATAAACACTTAGATACCCGTGTTAACACATGATTAAATCAAACTCGAATACTGTAGTTTTTACCAAATAAAATTTACAACAATACTTTATCAATCTATAAGGAATAAACAGTTCTGTTAAATTATATAAATCAGCTGTTTTATTTGGCAGCTGATTCAAACTCATTAAACATTATCTCCAAAAAGGGCCCTGTAAACGATCAAATTGATTGTCAAATATTATGTGTTTGACAAATAATTTGATCTTTTGCAGCTTTGTTTGACGCGTTTGACGTGTTTGATGGAAATCTGAAGCTTGTTTGACAAACAAATTTGAAGATATGCTGCAGTGTTTTTCAAACAATATCTCAGTTGCCGCCTTGTAATCATGGAGGACACGTCGCCCACTAATAATGTAGAGAACAATATTACCATAGATCATGAATAATAAAATAGATCATGCATGCATACTGGGGCTGTTTGCCGAGAAAAAGGTTGTCGCGAAAATAGTGCATGATCGCGCCGTGAGGTCGGAGAAATCATTGGTAGCATTGGTGTTTCACACAGCTTCCATCGTTTCCCCAATAGACAACGCCACTATCGTCGAATTTCCAGTGGAACAAAATATTGCATTGGATCGCAGTTCTATTAGGTTATCCAAATACAATGATATTACCGACAAAGAGTTTACTTTGCATTTTATATCTATTTATCGTGACTTGCCGATGTTATGGAAAATAAAATCCAAAGAGTATATGGAAAAGAATAAAAAAATCGTGGCAATAATAAAAATGACAGATTTGTGGAAGCTATGTATATTGTTATAAGTCATATAATAATATATGATAACTATATTATATGATAATTTAATAATTTTAGGTTAGACCTAGACTGATAACACAGTCATGTTATAGACGGAGCAAGTAGAATAAGCAAGTACTTGCCGCAAGTGCTGATGAGGTACCAATGAATGCAGAATACTTTAAGAAGCACAGGGGTATAGGGAAAAAGTCTACGCTTTTCAGCGACTCGAAGACAATAGTTGGGCGACTCACCAACAGGAGCGCTAGCAGCAAAGCTTGACTGTACCAGACCCTTTTGATCCGGACTGTACACAAAATATTTCTCTCTCACTTCAAACATTTGCAACTTTCACTCACTAATCCCTGTCAACAACGAACCCTTTCTTAAACTGTTTCCTAGTTACTCGTTGTTTGACACCAACTATGTGTTTCCCTGTTAATATAGTTTAGAATAAGTAATTCAATTAAATTAAGTTATTATTAGTATTTTATTTTTAAGTGATTATGTCCAGCGGAATTAAGTGTCATTATTTGCAGTGTCCTAATAGTAGTGTAAGAAATCCGGATTTACATTTCTTTTGATTTCCTGTGAAAGATAAGGAAAGGCAAGATCACCGAGACTAATCTTTTTTAGAGGTTAAGATCAGTTTAAAAAAGACAATAATTACATCGTTTGATAATTTTTACTTTAAATCATAAGCGTATGTTTTTAATTAAAGTTTTTGGTGTCTTTATATCTATGACCAATAAGTATTTTTCTCCGTCGCAACAGACCTGTAAACTCAGCGAATTTTCAATTGCAATTTCATAGAAAAATTCATGAAAAAAGTACATAATCCTGAATTGACTCAGTCGTAAGTTATAAATTTGCAATTGGCAAAAAAACTACGTTTTGCCCATTTTTAATCTTGTTTGACTATTTAATTTATAATGCCATGTGTTCCCTCTTTGCAACCGAATTCAATAAAACAGCTGAGTAAAAAAGTAAATGTTGTTTTTGAAAACAAAGCAGACAACTATTCTTATTTAAAATTATTAATTAATTTATTACTTAATTATTATATACTTATTCTTATTGTGTTTTCTTGTAGCACCAAACTTGCAAACTCAGCTCTGATGTTATTCTTATGGCGAAAAAGTAAAATGTTACGTCTCCCTTAATTATGAACATAAATTAATAAAACTTGGTAAGTGGAGTCACCTAGTTGAGTTATATAGATATTTACATAAAATCCATTTTTTGTGTTCCTTGTTGCAGCAAACCTGCATAATGAGCCCCAATGTTATTCTTATGGAGAATTGGTAAAATTTTATATCTTGCTTATTTGTGAACATATACATACTGTATTGATAAATCTTAGTATATATTTTCATTTGGAAATGATATATTAATTCACATAAAATACCCCGAAGCAACAAACCTGCATACACAGTCTTATGTAATTAAACCTATGGACATTGTGTTATCCCATGTTACTCATGGGAAATAAATAAATGTTACCCTAATTTTTAATTACAGTATATACTATTCCCTCCCCCTCCCCTCCACTTTCTAACTGATGCCATACTAAGAGAAATTAACTATTTTCGTTTGATTGTTGTTCAGAAAGGTTATTGTAGGCCCGCTGAAGCGATTAAAGTAAAATAGCCACATTATTTTATCGTTGAGTGTGGTTTTAGTATTTGGCCCGGCAGTGTTTGGCGTTTTGTTAGTGAGTTGTCGGCAACGGTTTGCCAATAGAAAAATAGACAAATGAAAGTAATAATGCAACTGCAAATAAAAGAAAGTAATCTAATAATTAAAAGAAACAAATCTACCAGGAATTCTTTACAATATGTAGGAACGAACACAACCAACAACTGATCGCCCAGTTTAGGTAAATTCCGAGTAGGGTTTTTTTTTCGATACTGTGATCAAAATAAAATATGATATCTACTATTGTTTAATAAATTTCAGACATAATATAAATATCATATTTATTTTGATCACAGTTTATCAAAAAAAAAAAAATAAAAAATAAAAAATAAAAAAGCCATTATTATATTACATCGAATTGTCTTTAAATGTATAACACTACTTATAATACTTTTGTCATGTATTTAATGTCATAAATAGTGATTTATTTGAACACCTAGAGGCTAAGTTATTGTAACAAGAACTAAAATAATATTTTGTTGTCAATAAATTTGGTATAGTGTGACAGTGTGTGTTAGGTTATAAGTGACTGGGACACGCACAGTTTTAAGCGCCTCAGTAGCGTTGTTGGTTATGCTATTGCACAATAATTGTCAAGACAGTTTTATAAAGGGATGTAAAAAGTTAAAGTAACAAGAAGGCCGAAGTAAAATTGTAGGGTTGACGCAGACGGGGAGGAGGGGGGCTGTCTCATACGATGTCTCTAGTGGATGTTTCTTGAAGTAATAGTTGCAGGTTTCTGTAGATTTGGTGACTTCAGCGCAGCCCGGTGGTGGGTCGCTTAACTATTTTTTTGCGTAGAATTTTTAACATGGAGCCTGTGCTTCTTAAAGTATTGTGTATTCATTGTTAATACTTGCTGCAACAAATAATAGCTTTACATGTGGCAAGTGGCAAGTACTTGCAGCAAGAGAATCAAAAAGTACTTGCCACCAGTATACTGTTTATATATTCAGAAACCATTTCTAATATACACTAGATTTCTTAAAATTTTACTAAGTAGTGACTAAAAGAGTTTATGGTTGTAGTTAATAGAAAAGGTAATACATAATGTTAATGATTTAAAATTTAATATTAATAAGTAGTTTTGTACAAGCTGTGTGTTAAGAGACGATGCGGATATTACATTGTTGGCATCAAATGACCAGAATGAGTTTAAGGCGTGGAAATTGCTAGATAAATAATGTGTAAAATGTTAAATTTATATACGTAAATCATTTATTCTAACAAAAGGACGATACACAAATTAAATTACTTCTAATTTATAAATACTTCATCTTTAGAATCGTAATACAAATATGACGCAAACAAAGATGAAAAATATTTTTGGCAAAAAAACGTTACCAATAGATAATTAAGAACTTGATGATTCCAAAATTGATGGTTAAGTCTATTACATCCGAAATGGTATTGCACATAATTAAGGTCAGAAGAGTTTTTGCAAAATATGTTTCTGAAAGTAGCATACTAAAGTTAAACAAAACGTTTCTGTTTTACGTAGTAGGATTTGGTTCATATACCAATAAAGTACCGACACCCACCACATACCTTCGGCACATCAGCGCCCTATTTATGGTACACAATTTGGCTCATGTTAAACAACTCGTATTTAACTGCAGTCAAAAATTAAAGGTTAAAACATGTTCTACCGAAATAAACAAATTATCAATTGTCAACATTTTCTTTTATCCATGTATACGTGTGCCAAGTAGATAAACAGTAAATTAAAATGTGGCTTTTCTGAAATCGCTTAAAATGTATTTTGCAGATACTGGAGGGCTCAATATTCGACTTAATGCTCTGGAGTCAACGATTTGCAAAATATTGTCTTAAAACTTGGCGTAGAACACAACTTTTGTTTTATGTACGTTAAGTTTTGAGACGATGCATGTCCTAAATTTAGCTGAGTCTGTGGATGGGATACTCGATTTGAGTTTTGTATAAGTGTGAAAATTACTATATTAATAACACTCAATAAACTGCTTTACATTAAATGCTTTAGTACATTTGTTTCGTTAATAGTGCATTGTTTTTGTTGCAAAAAAAAACTATTTAATACTGAAACCTACCTAGAAAAAATGCATAATCTTTTATAAAAAAAATCGTCAAAACCACCATTTTAAGGTCAGCAGTTTGTTTGATTCCTATTTATTTATTTTGACAAAACATTCTTAATCCTTAATCCTCAAAACCTTGTAATAAACATGCCTGTTCGTAAAACAAGTACAAATGTGAAATAATACTCTTAATGCGAAACAATAAATTGAAAATAAATATCTATTTCAAGGAGGAATTTATATATATATATTTTTTTATACTTTTACTTTTTTTTAGCTCACCAGTATTTGCACTTTCATCTTCATCTTCAATAACATGCGTCTTCCAATTTTAATTTATTGCTTACCCACTGGGTAAACGTATTAAGGACATTTGTATAAATGGATAAATGGAAATTTGAGTAAAAATAACAATGAAATAAATGCCTATTTCGTTTAGTTTAATTTAGTTTTACTACTTCTGCCTTATATTTAGGGGGGTGATTTGCAGAAGGGGTGTGGTGGGTGAGTCATTGCTTGTTTGATCTATGAGCCAAACACCCAATTTTTAAAAATAGAAATTTTACTGGGCTACAGGTTTTGTTCGGATTGTATTTCTTTTATCAGCCTGAAGTTAGGCAACTACCAAAACCCAGACGTATTTCAGAGAAATGCAGGCGTTAACTCTTAAAGCAATAACTCAATAATTTGTAACAGACGGTATAATACAATTTATTTTCATGCCTTTTTGACAGAGTCTCGAGAAGTAATGTCAACTACTTATACCTTATTAATCAACAATTTATAGATAGCCTTTAAACCCAATAAACGATTGAACGTAATGGTATAAATTATTATTACCATTGTTGCGTTAGATATCATTGTTAATTTTGTATGAAATATTTGTTAAGAATCTTGTAAAGTCCAATATTAAATTGAGAGCAGACAAACTGGTTTGCATTAATGACTCGTTGTCTTTTTGACTTATTTAAAAAATACAGTAAATAATTAATGCAAACCAGTTAATATATTTAATAATCAACTCCTATAAAAGCGAGTGTACGTACGTAGAGTAACATTTAATAAACAGCTGACTCCACCCATCATCTGTAAACCCAGTGTATATTATAGTTTGAGGTTATGTTTACAACTTCAATCGTTATAACTTCTTGTGAAGTTGATTTTTTTAAATATGAGTTATATAACTAATATATGTTATAATTGTACGTTATAATATTTGCTCTGATGTTATAAACTGTATATAAATACAACCTTTTATCATCAAAATATTCGTTTATACAAATTTAAAGAAGAAAAAATACTTATTCGTTTAACTTAATAATATAACAGCTGATTTCACCCATCTGTAATACGCAAACAAAACCTAGCTTATATTATACTTTGGGGTTACGTTTACAACTTCAATCAATAATATAGCCTATACAGTAATATTAATAACTTCTAAATCATTTGATCTATCAATATGAAATAAAAGGCAATTAAAAGATAATACTTTTATCTTTGATTAAATATATATAATAATTTTTTAATAATATACATAAACACTAAATCTTAACAAATATTCCTACAGTTTTATAGTCCTTATAATTGTACACATTTACCGAGTTAAAAATCCCCGTCTGCATAGTTAGGAAGGCCTAGATAAACTGTGTTGTTTATTAGTATTTTGTATAAATGATGTATTTCTGATGTGTATCTAATTAATCCGCCTGTGTTTTTTCACGGGGATTTACTAGTACCATATATAAATACCAGTTATACAAATACCATATAATAGAGTTTTATTATAAGTATTCAGAAGTTAATAATCATACACATACAATTTCTTTATCACTGAATTATATATGTATTTTTTAAGACGAAGAAACTTAGCGGCTTGATTCATCTCTGAAGGTATATTAATTATTCGAACACCCAATTCATTCAAATTTATTTTGACAAAAAATGTATCAGCCTACAACTGTTCTGTCTTAAGATTACACAGAAATTGTAGTTAAAATTCGTTCTAAAAGAGTGCGTCGCGTACGTAGAAACATTACAGTGACTAGATAGAGACAGTGTGGCCATATGAAAGTGGCTGCCATGTTTTTCCTAAAAGTAATGTCATCTGCTCAGAATTATAATGTAAAGATTAGTGTTATATCTCTTTGTAATGATAAGAGAAATGACCTCTTTGTTTTTTTTATAAAGGGAAAACAAGCGATTTAATTGTTACAGTTTGATATTTATATTGAAATTAAATAATAAAAACTGAGTTTCTTCTTAAAAAGTGTATTCTGTTTTTTTCGTGAAAAAAATTTAAGGAATATAATAGAAACAGATAAGAATTTAGGAAAAACATGGCTGCCGGCCAATAGGAAACAAGACCTCACTTGGCCACACTGTCTCTATCTAGTCACTGTAAGAAACATCACACGTAAATAATAAACAGTAGCACAGATAAAAGAAGTGACAGTAGGCATAAACTGCAGAACTCAGACAATCTTTAGAACAATAATTATGTTTACGTTGTTAAGTTTACAATGTTTTTGTTTTCCAATGTTGTGACAACTTTGCTGGTTCATTACTTTAAACAAAACAGCATTAAAATTAAAATATAGTTTATAGAGATTACAATAAAATGTAATAACAAATAAATATAAACGAAATGAATGTGTTTTTAATATTCATCTTGTAATAATTCAGCAATGTAAGCTTGATAACAGTTGATTGTTTCAATTGTATTTTATTATTGTTATGCATTTTATGACTGACAGCTATTTTAATTTTACTTCAAATAATAATCATTTATTTACGCAACACATTAAATTATAAAATAACGTTGAAAGCACGGTGGTACAAAGAGTTGACAGTTTTTCTCCTCTATAGAGTGTTTACAGATGTCTTTCGCAGTCTCGAACCAAACAAACAAAATGTTTAAACAAAAGATTTACATGAGAATCGTTAACTTTTTTCTGTACATCGATGTAGGCTACTTCTATTTACTTTAAGATGATAATTAATTACCTTGATTAACTATCAATTAAAAATTAGTTTTAAGTTTGGGGATATTTAAAATCTTTAGTACTGATAGAAAAATGTTTGTTAGACAATGTTATAAATTTGAAATTGTACAGTATCGATTTACATTTAATAAATAAGCCCAAGGTTGTGACAACTTTTGATTTTACGCTTCGGTTACCTAGAGATGGATGCTTTTAGAAATCGTTGGTAGAGCAACTCCGCAACATAGTGGGAGAAAGCGTTTATGTTTTTATATTTATTACCATATCTAACCATTTGTATGAATTAATAGATCAAATAGCCGGCATCAATATCATTAAAATTATGGCATTTTAAGGCTGATTAAATATATTTTTTTATTTTTTAACGTCCTGCTGTTTTGCACTTAAGGCTTAGCATAATTAGATGGGTACTGGCTTACGGAGCTCGTGAAGGTCTCTCCTTAGTAAAAATAAAAAAAAAGGAAATGCTGATGGAATACAAAGCTTTTTTCAGTAAAGTTTAAGAGGTAGAAACGATGAAAAAATCATTTATCGGGAGTTTCTTATCAAGTTTGTTCTTTGTTCCAGGGTATGTACCTGAATTACCTTTGTACAGGATTGAAGTAAATTTAACTAGCTTTCGAATGCTATAGCTCAAAAATTGCACTCGGGCTTATGAGTGGGAGAAATTACGCAAAAACCTGACATGGATAGTGAAAAAATCATTTATCACTAGTTTCTTATTAGTTTTGTTCGTTGTTCCGGGGACTGTACCTTAATTACCTTTGCACAGGATTGTAGTAAATTTAATTACTTTTCGAATGATATAACCCTCAATTTGTAATCGGGCTTATGAGTGGGAGAAATAATGCAATTTCCTCGCTCTAACTTTGCCATTTTGGTTTGAATCAAATAGGCCACCATTTTGTGTCAAATTGAAAAATATAAAAAAAGTCAGTGTTTGGGAAGTCGTACAATAACCTTTCCACCAAAAGTTCAGCTATTTTGCAGCATATTGACCACCACTTATCAAGGTGGAAAAAACCCATATACTTATATACTCCTCATATACTAACCCAAAAACGATTAATCAGTATAACTCCGCCATTTTGAATCGAATCGAAAAACAAAAAGAGTGTATCTAAAGAATCCTACTAGGACCTTTTCACCAAAAAATCAGCAATTTTGATTTACTACCATTTATCAATCAGGGAATAAAACATATATATAAGTTACGTTAAGGAATATTGTATAGCTTGTAATAAATATTAATGATGTTAGCATAAGTTTAGCAAAGTAAGCATAAGTAACTTGGAGAGGAGCTGAACCTTTGTAAGGCAGACGTAGTTAGAAGCTCACTCCATACACACCTAAATGCATATTAGATTGTACGTAAATTTTGTTATAAATAGTTTAACTGTATATTAAATGGTTTATAGTAAAATAAAAGGTTTTAATCAATAGTTAAATGAATATTAATTGTTTTTTAAAAACCTAAACGTTCGGAAACGAAACGTAACTTATATAAATTAATGAATTTTGGGAATCGTCTCGAAATGGTCTGAAACGGATAGAAACAAAGTTTTACCCTCCTCCGACGAACCGTTTTCCAGTTGGGTAGTGTAATAGCTCCTATTTTCTTCAAAAATTCGGCTAAAAAGAAACAAATGAAACTATGGAAGTATAAGCATGAAACTATTTCAGCATTTTAGTAACCAAATTCCATTACGAGAAACACTCCGAAAATAGGAAAGAATAGCTTTTCAACCGAGACATTCCTCGCACTACAACCATTTATGATGACGCTTTAGTAACTCTATAGCCAATTCAAAAAAATTTCTCACAACTAAGTATTTCCAATCTAAAAATATTATAAAATAGCTTAAATTTAAACGCTTTAATCCACGTGTTAGCATTGTATTAGGATAACCTAATATATTTATTATTCATGATATATTGTGTTAGTGAGTTTTCAGACCAAGCCATGGGAAACTTGACGCTAATATTTTGTATAGAATTTTACAGTATAACAGTTTGTCTTCTCGTTTTAGTAAGCCTCATACCTCGGAATTTATGTTTTTTTTTAAGAAAACCCCAACTTTTCAGAGAATAGCTACCATTTCAAGTTATGTTGTGTACATAAATATACGTAAACTACGATATCTGATAGAACCATCTGATTATTTAAAGCAGTATGAATACCAAGCATACCTTAGTATAATTCCACATTATTTCGTTCAACTTCGATGGAGTGTTATGGTACCGAGCTTCTTTACAGCTCAATACGAACTTACTGTCAGCAAGATTTTAATGTTGGGCGGTGGTTTGGTAGAGGCTCCAATATGTCGTGGCCACCTAGAACTCGCTTAACAATCAGACAACGTCCTTTCAGGTTTAATCGTAGAAAACGTCTTCCATCTGTGGATTAGCTGAGACTGTGTTTACGTTTATATCCTTCATCACACACTTTCCAATTAATAAATATGGTACAATAAAGGAGCACATAAATATGCAATTTAAAGTAAATTTTATATGAAACAAGCTAACGAATAATTCGTGTTTATTTATTAAGCCAAACAGAATTTGTGATCACTCTATACATCAACATTTAAAAATCTTATAATGTTTCCAATACTAAAATGTTGATTCTCTCTCACAAACTAAAGTACTTCAGACATAATTATAGGGTTTTCATTGATCTCAATGTAGGGAAATACAAGTATAGTGTCATTCAGGTCAATGACGAGTATGTATTCACATAAACATTTATTTAACTTAAGGATTCAGTCGTGATCCTGGAGTTAGAGAAGGCACATCCTTCATCCTTGTTTAGGCTGCACTTGATCAAACAAACCAACTGGCATGAACGTGTTTAAAATATACGAAAACATTCACCTATTTATAATGAGACCTTGTGACATGTCCCATACTAGGATAAGTGAATCACATTTTACTTTTGTGTAAGTTATGTAGCTTGTATAGTTTAATCAAATAAATTAACGATTATTGCAAGATAACATTCACTCCATCCAGGCAGAGTGGCAGTATTTTAAAATAATATACTTAACAAATGTTTGTTATTAATATAATTGCGACTTATTAAAGTTAATACAATATTTATTCCAAGTTGATCATAAATGTTTAAAAACTGCGGAAAATTGCGATAGTAACATACACATGAGTTTAATAGTAGCAAGAGTGCACACAGTATTAAAATACATGCATGTAATTTTACAAAGTACACACATTGGCTAAAAGTTCAAATCAACAAGTGAAAAGAATCCTAGTGGTAAACATGATAATTGACTACGACTCATTACAAATTCAAGATTTTTAACACAGTACTGTATATCAACACAGAATTTAAGTAGAATTAACATCTAAATTAACATTATGAGTTACCCAGTTAACCTAGTATAACTACGATTCCGCTTGTTTCCTTTATTTTTCGGTCATTATCTAATCTAAACTAAAATTATAAATAAAATAAGAATATTTTTTTGAAACATTACGTATGAATATACAATAAGTAATATAACTGCACACAAAATATCAATATTTACACAGAATTAATTATACCAAATACAGACGCAAACAACTTTATATCTCGCAGAAACATATAGTTTATTGAAAATTAAATCGAATTGAAATAAATCTTGTAACTGGTTTTGTATATTCAACCCGCCTGAATTATTACAGTGTTGTAGGTCTGAAACAGTTCAAACCTCCAACACAGTTGCGTCAAGTTCAAACCTAGTTACGCAAGATCGATTTACCTGATGTATAAGCTACCCCCGTTTTCATCAGCAGCTTATTGGGCTGCTAATTGGCAATAAGTAAACACTTTAAACAACAAAACAATTTTGTTTAATATTTAAAAATACCAGTGGTGGGCAAGCTGTACAAATAGTGTTAGGATCGTAGCAAACCATGACCTACAACGGGATGTGGCACCTAGGTGTTATTAGTATATTTGTACTTGAAATTGTTTTACAATTAAATAAATATTTCAATTAAACTTTGTAGGCCGAGATGAGCAAAACATAAAAAGATATACTCAGTAGTTTCAACGATTGCGCTTGTGAACTGCACGTGTGAGCTGCGCGTACGTGTTGGTCGACCCTTCTCAATCAACAAGAATAACATTAAACACAACCTATTTTAAAATAATATACTGTAATAACCTGGAAAATGTGTAATGTAGACACCGGCACTGCATTTTTTTTATAGTAATATAAAACATATAAGGATACGCATTCCAGTAAACATGAAAATCAATTTATCGAATTGTTAATAATTTATAAAATAATGTTTTTTTAAAATAATGTTTTTTATTGGTAGTACTAGTACTATAATTGGCTTCTGTTTGTAGACTATTATTTAGCATTATTTTAAATGAATGTACTGTATACAATACGTAGCGTAGATTCATTGGAATGTGGATTAAAGAAGATTAAGTCAAAGTAGATAAATTACACTAACAACAGTGTTTCGTCCATAACTATGTGTTACCTTGTACCTGCTTTAAGACATGACCTTGAAAGGCCAATTAAGAGATTCAGAATAGTACAATATTTACGACACCTTGTTCCTGTCGGCATTACGGTTTCGGCAAACACTTCCTCTTCTTAAAACAATAATTGCAGCAGTTAGTCACGCCTCGTGCATTCTTATAATTTAGTGTGTCGAGTCATTTCCCCACACGGTAGATAAAAACAACTTAACCAAGATATGGAAACTCATACATTGATGTTTTTTTAAAACTACACAAATTTAAAAATATGTAATCGTTATGATAAAATTGAAAGGAATATAGTCTTGTTATAGCTAATTTACGCTTACAATCTGATGGTAACCTTTAACTTCGAAATGTTTTTCTTGGTGGAATCAAACTTTAGTAGGAAAAAGAAGTAATTCAAGACAAATATATAATTTTCTACTCAATCAAAATGAATTAACGACTTCGCACTTCAATCGCCATGACCTTTTCTGATTATAAAATTAATTGTGTGAGAGGCAATTTAATTGTGTAGAATTTATTATGTGATGTATTTTGGTAGAGTATATTATTATTATTATTTTAGGAAAATGTTTTATGTTTAGGTTGAATTTTTGTGCTTAGGTGGAATGTTTTACGTATCCTAAACCATAAGAAATTAAATATTAAATAATTTTAACTAAAAGAAGGAAAACTCACAAGAACAAAAGACCGGAGCAACTATATTTATTTTTAGTAGAAGGAGAAAATGGGAGTTAAAGAAAACTAATTAATTGCATGTAGGCCTAATTCAGTTTAGTCATTCTCGACATAATATGTATGATATTTATTTCGAGTTTTACAAACGGATGTTAATGTAGGCCTATATAAAACACAACTTACCACTGCTCGATTGTCTATGTGTTCATTTATACAGGGGTGGCAAAAAGTCCCGGAACAACCCAATATCTTTTTCCAGGTTCCACTTACACAATTGAAACTTTGCAAATTGTTTATGGGTATAAAAAACTACTTTTTTAGAATATGGCTGATTTTTCACCTCCTCTGGGGGACGGCCCGTCAGGAGTTGGTGAAAAATCTTAAATGTAAGCATGGCTTGTTATGCATATAATTTTAATGGTCTTGATGAGACAAACACAACGACATAATAAAAATAAAAAATGGATGATCCTGAAAAAAGTTATGGCTGTTCAAAGTTTTGATATGCTGCATGTTAAATGAGCCTTATTCTAAGTTTAATTTATTTTTACATGTTCCATGTATTACACGTTCAACTCTGCAAATTGTTTACGGGTATAAAGAACTACTTGTTTATGCTACAGTTGATTTTTCATCTCCTCTGGGCTGAATCAACTTATTCAAACTGGCTGCTTTTATTTTGCAACGTCTAATCCCTCCTGTGAACTAAGGACATTGGCATCTTCGTCAGCTTGCTTTGCAGAACAGTTTTGGGATTTGAATGTATTAAACATTACATCAGTAAATTTTGTTTTTTTAATTTGTTAAAGAATTTTTCTTTATTAACTCGCGGCAATTTTATTAATCTTTGGTAACAACCAAATATCTGCAAATATTTTTGGTTGTAGATCTGACCATTCTTTCGGGAGCTTTAGTTCCATCTCTGACTGGGTAAATATACAAAATGACACAAGCCTTTGAACCATATATTTTAATATCGTTAAACGGAGTCGTTACATATTTTTTTAGTGAGAATGTGATTCCAAAAATTCCACGTGAAGTAGCAAAAAAACCACTATCAATATCGTATGCAGGCATTTCTTCAAATTCAAGTAAAAATTCTAGCGGGGTAAATATGTCAAACAATTTAGATTTAGGAGTTTTTCTTAATCCACTTTCATCAAACATCGATGTAGAATACGCAGCTAGCTAGTATTCATTAATCTTTTTCTCCAAATCTTTGGAATCTGTAGTATCAAAACCACATTTTGAAAAACTTTAGAAGGATCTCCGATAGATGCATTTTTAGAGTTCAATGTTACGGTCATTCTTAATGGGTAACACTCCATTGTCGCCTGAAATAAATAAATAAAATCATGACGTAATTAAAATTGTACTACAGTATTTCATAATTTTCCAATTTGTTTTGATTTACTACGACTTGTACTCGTGGAAATGATTTTATTTTCATTCCTGTCCACCCTTTGTTTAAACATTTTTTGTGTACTGTTTTATAAACTTTTGTAATTCATCAAAGTGATATTTATAATTTCTCTCTCAACTTCAAAAGACTTGTGACAATCAATTGAATCATCTGCTTTTATCCCTGCTTTTATGGATATTAAATCGTTTATGTCCGGGAATGGATTATCATTATCGAACAATTTAAGTATAATTTTAATAGTCTCATAATCTTGACTTATTCGAGATACTCTTGCGTCTACGTGCTGTTCTGGTGTAGCTTAAGTTGTTCCACACATATTTTCAAACGCTTGTACAACATCTATTGAATATGTTAAGCAAACAACCTGCTTAGCCAAAGTTTTATCAGTAAAAACAAGAATAAATAATCATCAATTTTTAATTTTCGAGCTCTCATGAGGACTTGCTCATTACTTCTCATTTCTTCGTCCTGTAAAATATAGATCTTCTGTGAATTTTTAAAATTTCTTCTGGATCCATATTATTTTTGAGTTTATGCATGTCTTGAGAGTGCCCGCTGTCATAAATAATAGTCTCCATTTTGTTGGATGGCATCGAGAGGTAATTGCCAATTACCTGACCGCTCTGACTCACTGACATCTTTAATAAGAATTACTAACTTTATGTGATTAGACGTGGGGCCCCACATACTTACTTATTATACTATTTAGCAATATTACCATATCTGAAAGAAGTCCTGCTTTAATCTGTTTTGCAGCATCCTCGTGCATCGGATTTTCAATTGCTGTCAGTAAATCTTTTAAAATTTTTTTCTTCGTCCAATAACAATTCATAAACTTCTTTCCTCACATTTAGCATGAGAGCAGTATATACAAGAAAATGTGCTCTTAGAGCTCTAGAACAAAAATGTCAATTTAAAATATTTTGCAGTGAATTTTCAGCAAACATTTTGGATGAAATCCGCCGATGCGCATAAAGACATTATCTAAGACCTTTTCAGTTGTTGCACATTCATAAATTTCACGAGCTTTTACATACAGAGTGTTCATAAAGTCCCTTTAACCTACTAAAGTAATTATTTTTGTGTTACTGAAAAAAAGTTAGCAAATCTTGTTTTGCAATTCAGGACAAAGTTTTTGGACACATCTGACTCTCTATGATTTGGGGGGGGGGGGGGGGGGGGGGGGGGTAAGAAGGGTTAAAATTTCAAATATAAAGGTAGGTCATGTAATACACCATTGAAAAGCTTATTAAAAGAGAAACACAATGACGCAAACTAGAGCTTAATATCTTACTTCATCGTTTCAAAGAAATGGGCAATCAAAGTGCTGGAAAATAACATACAACCTACTTTTCCTAATATATTAACAAATTAAACCTGCTTTGATGTTATGATTACAATATCATTTTCCATAACTTTGATTGTCCATTACTTAAAAACGGAGCAAAATACTAAGCTCTAGCTTGCACCATTATTTTTCTAATTTAATAAGCTTTTCAATGATGTATTACATTACCTACCTTTATATTTGAAATTGTTAAAACCCCTTACCCCCTTAAGCCCCCCAACATCACAGAGAGTCAGATATGTCCAAAACGTTATCCTGAAATGGAACACAAGATATTTACAAGGTTTTGTTAACTTATTTTCAATAACAAAAATAATAATTCGACCACGCAGCTGGACCGCTGACGTGAGTTGAGCAAATTTCCAAAATTAAGTTTATATGCCTACGTTTTAGGGTTTCAACCAACAATTTGGGAAATAGGTCTACTCACGAAGGCGTTGAACAGCTGTCTGTGTGCTCTGCGTCCCGAATTTTGCGTTTTGGGTCAAATATTGTAACAATTACTGCAGTTACAGCACCCTATTTTATTAAATTTATCTGCTCATTTTACGTAAATTAAATTAAATTTTACACCTTAATTAACGCCCTACATATTTCAACAGGGATTCGTTTCTGTGAGTAATCTGAAACACGGATGAAATCTTTCACCAGCTGTAAGTCTCAAACGAAGCATTTTTAGACCTATGAATATATTAACTTTTTTCATTATTTTTACCAGTCCTCGTTCAGTTCAGTTTTCAGTTTCAGTTTTTTAATCAGTTCAGAAATTACTCGGAACGTTATAAAAATAACTTATTATTTTAGCTCAAAATAACTTTAAAATATTTTGTTTCTAGAGTAATTCTGGGAATTGTTGACAACTACCAAGAAATACATTTTCCATTTTTTTGTCAATATCTCTGTTATCCTTTGAGCTACAGATAAAATAAAAAACCATTGAGATATTTGACATTAAAAATTCTAAATGGTCGCCATTTTGAAAATAATTAAAATAATGATCTAATTTTTCGTACAATGATAAAAGGTTACGGAACAAAAAATAGGTGTGCAAAGTTTGAGCTCAATATCTTTTCTACTTCCAAAAATATTAAGTATTTTGTAAAAAAACACAAAAACACATACAGACAGACCGAAAACGGAATGAAATAGGACATATGTTATATTACATTTTTTGTTTCTTTTGACATGCTGAATAACGTGATAAAGTTTGTTCATATGGTTGCAAGACACCCTGTATATACATATATACAGGGTGTCCCCGAACTCTCTGGACCCCTTTTGTGGATATGTTCCTGGGATCGAGACAAACATATTTCACAATATAAACATGGATCTACGGGGCTTATTTTTTCGTCTGTCTGTATGTGTTTTTTTACAAAATACTTAATATTTTTGAAAGTAGAAAGGATATTGAGCTCAAACTTTGTACACCTATTTGTAGCGTAACCTCTTATCACTGTACGAAAAATTAGAACATTATTTTAAATATTTTCAAAATGGCGGCCGTTTATAATTTTTAATGTCAAGTATCTCAAAAACCGCAAAATTTACAAAAAACTTACAAGAGACAAAAAGTTTACTTTTTTAATGACAAACACAATCGTTTTTTATTTTGTCTGTAGTTCAAAGAATAACAGAGATATTGACAAAAAAAGAAAAATGTATTTCTTTGTAGTTGTCAACAATACCCAGAATTACTCTAGAAACTAAATATTTTAAAGTTATTATGAGCTAAAATAATCAGTTATTTGCATTATGTTCCGAGCACTTTCTGAGCTGATTCTACTAGCAGAAAATAATGAAAAAGTTCATATATTCATAGGTCTGGAAATGTGTCGTTAGCGAGTTACAGCTGGAGAAAGATTTCACCCATGTTTCAGATTATTCACAGAAACGAATCGCTATTGAAATTTGTAGGACGTTAATTAATTAAGGTGTGAAATTTAATTTAATTTACGTAAAATGAACAGATAAATTTAATAAAATAGGTCCCAGTTCTGTAACTGCAGTAATTGTTGCGATATTTGGGCCAAAACGCAAAATTCGGTTTCAATTCGGACATGTTTATATTGTAAAATATGTTTGTCTCGATCACAGGAACATATCCACAAAAGGGGTCCAGAGAGTTCGGGGACACCCTGTATATGTATATATATGATTTTAATGACACACCAAAACTTGTTCTGGAGACCATGATCGGTGCTCATTTGCTACTACCGACCTTGGGTCTTACCATAAGGGCCACTGCAATAGCTTATTTTTCCTATGGAAATTCGCTAATAAAGAGGGTTAAAGGGGCTTTATGAACACACTGTATAACCATAATTTAACGTCATTTCGATATATAAAAAAAGAACTATTAACATGGAAATGATTGTTAACAACGTCTCACACAACCTTGTGCCCTCACTTCTTGTAGCCACGTACGGAAGGGTGAATAATTAATTTTTCATAAAACATGTTTATTAAATCGACTAATACAATTTTGATTGTACGATTTAATTAAATTTTAGATTATGTTAATATAATTAAGGTTATTTTGGATCAATTTAATTTGTATGTAATAATCTCATAAATGATCAGTCACAGCTCTCACGGTCCTGTAATATTTGTTGTCCCTATGCCTATGCTTCTGTTACACAACACACCCTTTCTTCTCTATACCATTTTTATACATATGATTTATCAAATACAAGATACGGATCAGAAATAAGCAAATGTTAGGTTATGTCGAGTGTTGAACGACGACGTTAGTTTAAATAACGAGAAGCGTGCAGATCCTCGCTTCGATTGCGTCATTTCCGGCTGTGGTCAGTCGCTACTTAACTTCATGTCACACGCTGCGGTCAAAATGCTGTTCAATTTTGTTCAACACCAGTCCATTGTTGAGAACACTTTCTTAATGGATAGAGTCACGCGAAACCTTCGACGTACTTACTGGGACAGCATGTTCACTCGCATTTCTATGTCTTACTTATCAGTATCCAAACTCAGGACCGACGGAATGGGGAAGGGGCTAAGAGTGGCCCTTCTCAATTTTACCAACTGCGACTTAAATAAATACCATTTTTTTAAGAGAGTTTTGAAAAATTCTTACATGTACTAATAACACAGCTATTATTTAACTTACTCTTACCAAGTAAAGAATTAATTCTATACAATCTATGTTTTCACAGTTGTTCATAAATGTTTCTCTAAACAAGAGAAAAATATAATATATTGTGTATGTTAGGCCTACCAACAGTATATAAAATTTAGGCCTGATATACATTGCCGAACCAGTTTGGCTAAGAATGAAAAAAGTAATTTTATTTAATCTTTACTCACTTTGGCTATGCTTTTTGGTACTTTAGGCAAAGTAATAAATTAATGTATTTGCAACTAACCTAACCTGAAAACCATAGAAACCCCGGTATTATAAACGCTGCAGGAAGTGGAGAGGACATTATATAGACTTTAGGCAAGCTATAGTATGTCCAGGTATTTTATACATCCCTGGTTTAGACATTGCCGGAAACATATACTGTATGTACCTAAGTATTTGCCTGAGTGTCTTTTATTGAGCGCAACGTTACCGCAATATTCTAGCCTGGAATTCAATATGTAGACCTAAGATTGCCTCTATTTATAGTTCCGCTACGTTTTAATTTATAAACATAAGTCTTAAATGCTTGGCTTTACACCTAGCAGCCATTTTGTGTTGATAACAAACAATTCATATCTTTTGAGTGGTGAATAATAAAGCGCTGAAAGTCTACGAGGTTCTAAATGTATACAATTCCAGTTTTCAAAAATATATAAACCTATTTTGTTCACTAATTTCGTTTTTCAAGATGGAGATGGAAGGTATCTCTCACTTTCCCAGCAACAATGCATCCAGTAAATTGATAAACGAGGCACTTCCCGAAAACTTTGGAATGCATATTGATGTTTCGTGTGGATAGTTTTAGTTATTCCTAGTTGGATGTTTTTTATTACTCAATGCTGGATAAAAGGGAAAAAGGAGTCTCTTAAAATATTATTTTAATGCAAGTTTTCAAGTTAGATACACTAGTTTAATACTAAAATAGCCAATCGATGTTAAGTACACATGTTAACACATGTGTGTTAAAATAGAACATAAGTAATGTTTTGCAAATTGGGTCTTTATAACACTAAATCCGATTTTTATTTTGTTTAAATTACCTGTATATTTAGAGGCACTATAAAAGGAAAATATTTAAGTTCGTCTTTAACCTATTTTTCTCTCTTGTAATTTATTAACTACTATGGGCTTGCTTCGCTCGCCAACTTCGACGGCAACCCAAGGTGATGCCAATACCAACATACCATTGTTTATTGTGTTATGTTACGGAAATTATTATTGATTAGGACAGAAACACTTGGATATAAGTTAGGTGGTTGATGTAGGTGTGACCAGTACATAATATAAGACAGATATCGAAACAGACACACAATATCCCCAATATTTGTCCATAAGTTTTACATTTTTTCAATTTTTTAACATGAATTTTAAATATTTTTGGAATAAAAAGTAGCCTCAAATATTCTCTGAAAAGTCCTCTACATCTACATGTTAATGAAAGTTCCATTAAAATCGGTTCATCCATTACAACAAACTGACAGACAGACAGACAAAATAATTATAAATTTGTGTTAATTTTGGTAATGTGTGAATAATCACATGAGCTTAGAAAAAAGCTTGTATTTTGAAATCACAGACAGACACTATGTATCAATTTCATTTATATGTATAGATTCAAACTACATATTAACTTTGTTTCCTATTGTTACGTTGTAAGGTAAGGGTGTTCCCGTATGTGTCTATTGCACTATTTAAAGTAAAAGTTTCAATAATCAAAGGTCCTTTAGCTTACATTAGTTGATTCACTTTAATTCATTAAAGTTAAAGTAACAAGTTGGTAAGTTGGTAAAGAAGAATGTATAATGGACGGGGTTTTACTGTTACACTTTGCCTGATAAAAACTAACGGAGATATGAAACTAAACAGGCTAATTTTTTTTTAATCTTTAATACAAATTTACCATTTTTTGTATTTTTATTACCAAATTTTAATTGGCAGCCATTTTGAAGCGTTTATTGGATTAAGCTGGTTATTTTCAATTAACTAGTTCTTGACGTAACTAAGGGCCGTGTCAAACCGTTATTGAGATACAAGTGATCTAGAGAAGGAAATCTGAGTATGTTAGGACCTTTTTAACATGAATTATGCAATAAACTTGTAAATTAATTATTAGTCCACATTTTTGAAACACCCTGTATAAATAGTATATTAGGGGCGTCCTTGTAGGAGAGGAGTTAGCGTACCGTTAATTTCAGATAATACCTTTCGATGCTCTTTGCATAAACAAAAGTTATATTGGTATTATTAATTGTAAGTAATTCGGTACTTGATGTTCAAAGAAAAAAAATATTTAAACTATAATGAAAATGTATTTCTGTCCGTTTTTGTAGTATACTTGTGACTATAAATGTAAATAAAATATTTAAAATTACGTATTAAATGGCGAATATATATTTTACTTATGGTTTTATATAATATTTACAGCCTTTAATCTAAAAAATTCCTTCATTGAGTTAAATTAATTGATATTTTAGGTTAAGTCAGGTCCACCTTAGGAAAAGTTATTTATTTGGTTAACTTATGTACAAATATTTTATATATTAGTACAATATTGAATTCATTTTATCCTTTATAGATATAAGTTTTAACTAACAGTTGGGGTTACAAGGGCAGTTATTTTTCACCTACTATTATATTATTTTATAAAACTGATGGACCCAGTCAACTGTGTATTTATTTATATTTAAGAGTTCTCATAGCAACTGCAAATAAATGTGTACATAACCTTCCGTAAGTGTATCTTTTTTAATACTGAAGTTAAATAAAAAAGTCTACATTATCCACCAGTATAACATTTTTTTAAAGGTTTAGTAATTTCTGAGTTTACTTCAAAGTTTTACTAACAAAACTAATAGTTTTTCTCTTTAGGTTAAGTTACAACATAGACATTATTTTATTTTATTTTTTTATATGCCTTAATTTTAAGTTTTCCCTATTACGTGAGTTAATTCCTACTTGTCGAACCGACTGCGACGTGTATTATATTGCTTATACAAACATAAATCATCAACATGTACTCTTTTGTTTCGTTAATTAGGTTTATTATTTCTACGTTGTAAAACATAATCCAACAATTTCACTCATATCTCTTTAGCTACAAGTCTGTCGTTAGTACGGTTGCATGGCACCACTAACATTTAGGAAATTGCTTTAAATCCCATAAAACTCTCTTTGCATTAATCACATTATATTTTCATATATATTCTATTTGCATTCAATACAAAAACCATTAACAGTTACATAATAATTACTTCATCTTTCAACCTGCATTCTAAACAATCCTATCCGGGTTATTTCAATAAATTTAAATTATTTTATCTTTTCAAACTACTTTGTGCGTGGCCTATGAGATCAAATTCATCATAATTTCATAGTCATTCTGCCAACGATATTATTTAAATTGTTTACTTGAATAGGTTCACTTTTACTGATGTCTACTTTTTAACTTTAACTCATGTATTTTGTTACATTACATTAAATTATATTTATTTGAAGAAAAATTATAAACAAGACTATTTACGTTAGACCAAAGGTTTTCTTGAATGTTTGTGATAAAAAATTATTTTGGTTAATATTCTGTCCTTGAGTCTAAATTCAAGTTGGCTTGAACAGGTTTATTGATAATAATAGTAGATTCATCTTATGAATAAACAGAATATACTTTTTCATTTCTTTTCTGAAAATGAATTTTATATTTTTAGAGTTTTATTTGACAGTTTTCTGTGTATCTCGTAAGGTAAAATCATCGTATGTTAAAAACAACAAATAGAAATGTTTTCATGGAACAACTCTGATTACTGAAAAATTACTTTATTAATTCAAATAATGTTAAATTAATTCAATTCATTAAATTCAATGTCATATGGTATCATATGGTATACTCTATACCTATAACAATGGTCTGATTCATTTTAGTCACAATATCAAACTTTTACAAGATTTACAAAATAATATGTTTTAAGATTTACACATTGGCCATTTGGCTATGCCAATTTAAGGTTACAATAAGACCTTTAACCATTTATCGTTCCAATAAAAAAAATCACTATAGAATTCTTTTTCGTTTTAAACTAACTTTTTTCTCGATAAAACTGAATAAATTTTAAATGAAATAAAATTATTTCAAGTCTTTTGCAGGTTATGTGACACTATGACAGTTATAAAAACATCTATGACAATTGAATGTATAAAATACCTATTTTTCGATCATACCTGGCTTTCCTCCGAACACTATGAAGAGACATTTTAAATTTCACATAGGCCTACAATTTGTAGCAACATTTGGTCCTGCTTACACACATATTTTTACTGATTCTGTGAAGAGTATAATGACCTAAACACATTTCCGATTGATGAGGAAATAAACCTTCGTGAGGAACTCATAGGCAATTAAAAATTTAAAATATCTATTGAAAATTACCACTTTGACTGATAAAAATCAAATCCAGCATTTTGAATATCCTACATTGATTAATTTAACAAATTTCTCACTCAAAACATCAATCTATACACATCTTTATTATTTCAAACAAACAGTTGTTTCAGCCCTTTCTAAATCAAAGCAACAACATAATCAGCAGCATTGTTTCAACCAAGTTATGTTGCACCACATACTATAGTCACCTATAGAACAACCATAATAAATTATGTGCTACCGTCTACATCACCATATGATTTTGACAGTTCACTTTGAGGTTATGTTTACACCATTCTGTGAGGAATCAGTCCCAAGGTGGCCACTTTTGACACTAATTAATCTGCACAAAGACTTCTCGATCTTTATCATTCCATCCTTGTACAAATTGAGCACCGCCACCAAGGCGAAGAGGATGAAACTATTAGTCAGTCATTTAGTGTGGGAATCGAGATTCGTATCTAATTAGTTTCAACTTTTTAATATCCAACTGAAAAGAAAATTATGATAAAAGTAGGACAACCACTGGATGAGCGATGCAATGATGGAGGGGAGAGAATATGTGAGTGAATGTCTTCCAATGTGTAATCCATAATCTGTGTATTATCTTGGCTCTCTCTCTCTCTCTCCCCCCTCCCTCTGTCTTTCTTTTCCTTGCCGACAATCTGTGTTTAGCTCATTAATCCTTATACTAAGGAAAATTATTTAGTTTTGCTTGCCGTATTATCAAAACTACACCGGTGATTATAAAATGGACATTATTTTTAATCTATACCTTGGGAAAAACACATATTCGAAAAAGGAAAACAACCGTAAAAAAAGGTTAAGAACTCGGAGGGATAAGTAAAATGCACCTAAACAGTCCAGACATACATTTAAAAGAGAAGCGATGCTGCTATCCTTAGTTGGCAAGATGGTGACGTCATAAACTATGGTTCAACAGTTCCATTTGCTGTTTCTGTGAGATTTACGAAATCGAGTTAAATAGTACAGTTAGCTTAAAGTAAATACGTTAAGCAAAAATAATAATACTTTGAAATTTTAAATAAGTATAATCAAATCTAATATTAAATATTTTGTTTGCCCGAGAAATTTAATTTAAATCCAAGAATTTAAATATAATAAAGCGGTAGTCATAACAAATTTTAAACCATTTTATTCTGAAATATGTTATATATGTCAGTTTAAATACAAATAAATCGTATAAGATCCTTCAATATTCGTGTTATAAAATTTAATCATCCAAATAAAAGGATTTCAAAATATAGATTGCTATTCGCAGACATTTCTAAAAACGGGAAAATATTTCAAACGTATTTAATTAATGAAGTCTTTAAAACCGAAAGCATATTTTTGTGTATACGAGTATAACCTCATTTCCAATATCAACCATGAATATTTTCAACCGTGCAAATATATTAAATTAATAGATTGTTAACATACAATCTCCTTCAAAGGAATGCAGTAACTCTTTTAAAAACACAATTATTTAGCTTGTGGTTTTAAGTTTACTTGTATCTATCTATCGCAACATCCAAATCCTGATAAGATCACAGTTTAAACATTTCTTAAATAATATAGTTTGCAACAAACAAACAAATTTTTCTGTTTCTAAAAGTTTTTAAAAAGATAATTTTATTCAATTAAGACTGTTTATCAAGCACTGTCAGCCGAGTTAAAGTCAACCCTTAAAATAACAATCTTTTAAATATTACCAAAACTCCTATAATGTCGTTAAGCTTGAACCAATCAATGTTGTGTTAACTCTCAATATTAACTCAAGTTAAGAAATTGAGTTTTTGTTTTACGTTAGTGCAATATTGAGACACTGTAGCCGACTAGTAAATAAATCAAATAAATTAAAATTGTATTTCTAGTCAAGCTTAAATTTTTATTTTCTCGCTCTTATTCTACAAAATATTTTCTATAATCATTATTTTGTTTTAGAAATAGATTCTGTTTGGTCGAAAACCTAACCTTTACAACTTTGTACATACAAAGTAGAGATTAACTATTCAGAAAGCCTTTCTTTTTAAGATCATGTTGAAATTGGGATAATAATTGAATTGGGAAAAGTCGGCGTCCAATAGTCGGCTCCAATAAAGTACCTTGTGACGGTCCGGCTGTTATTTTCTAAATTCCTGAGCTTATCAGTAGCCAGCTGTTTTCAAAGCAAATAGGAAATGTAATATTCAATCTGTAATAAACCACCGTCGTGGCAAACCATTTAGATTAAACCTGTTCACTAGATGGAACTATAGGCACGTTGCCAGTTTCCTTCCGATTTCGACAATTATTGATAAGATTCCGGGATTTTTATTGCGTTAAATGGTTACGTAATTTAGTTACTGCTTCATAATGTGTGGCCTTTGGAAGTAGGGAAGCGGATATAAAGAAACAGTGCACTCTGATTAAACTAACTTGCTGACAGGTCTTTTTGTAAACTAAAACCTTCAACAACACAAGACTAATAAACGAATAATTGGATTTAATTAGTTTTGTGTGATTTATTCCAATTTATATTGAAAATTAAAGCCAATCTTAACCAAATAAACTAAATAAATTGTTAGCATTAAAATAAAAATCTAAAAACAAACTTTGGCCAGGGTTTTATTTTTATAATTCATTTGTTGGTTTGTAAAAACTAACACTGTTTTATTTGTAAACTAACACACTGGTTTGGAAATTACTGTATTTAACTAAATAAGTCAGATTAGAAGCAATATAAAAAAAGATTGAAAATGTGCTACTACTGATTTCTATGAAAACGATAAAAAAGACGGTTAATAGTAAAATTAATAAATATTTTATAATATTTTTCTGGGGTTTTTATTTTTATTAATAGTTTTTGAAGGAACATTTTTAGTAAGTTAATAACTAAAAATTATTTTGAATTGGTCGTATCCAGAGTGGTGTCGTAGTTTTACCACGACGAATAAATACGAAACTCTTAAACTTATTTCTAAATTCATTACGCCACTTTATTTTACGAAAAACTCCTTTGAAATTCTTTTTTAACAACACAGTGTTAAATTTAAGTTTTTCCCCAATAAATTTCTAACCAACATTTTTAGGAATGGTAATATAAATAGTTTATTTACATCTTTATTCAATAATTTAATACTTATTATAATAATAACATCTCTATTTTTCAAATTCACCAATAATTTCTCTTCATTTATAAGCATTGTTTTAGAAAAAAATAATCATTAGAATGCAGAACCCCGGGGGACTTATAGTTAATAAATATATTATAGTTATAATATTGTGTCTATAATATATGAAAGTAGACACCTTAACAAAAATATATCCAATCATATTACTTTCTCCCCCTATACCATAGTATATGGAGAAAGTATTGTATTCGTCAAAATTTTCGAATTTGAGTTTTTGGTGGAAATATCCGTTTTGGGTCCCCCTGAACCTAAAAAAGTGGTTTTCGGAGTGATGTTTGTGGGGGTGTCTGTAGGGGTGTCTGTGTGTGTGTCTGTGTGGATGTTATCAGACCTAGAGCCTAAACCAGTCGTCCGATTTTGAAGAAATTTGGTATGGAGGTACTAATATACGGTATCTCCAGGCGTTTTTTTCATTTTTGTGAATTTTTTATTTTTAAGGGTAATTTTGCCATAAAAACCCTTAAAATAACGGAAAAATCAACTTTTCTCAAAAACGGCTCTAACGATTTTCAATAAAATTTTATAGTTTATTAGGGACCTAAAACTGTAATTTTATAAACTGTAAAATTTTAGTCAAAATCGAGCCGTTTTTGAGAAAAGTTGGTTTTTCCGTTATTTTATGGATTTTTATGGGAAAACAACTTTAATACAAAATCACCTCTCCTACCCCACCCTACAAGTCACCGTGAATCTGTTTAATAATTTAAATATGTTTGTGAGAAAGTATGTGCCAGTTTATTTTTCAAAGCAATTATACTTCACTTCACTGAGCAAATCAGTTGAAATAAATACTTAAATGTCGATAAAAATCTACAGCAATACACAAACGAGATTTTAACCAGTCATTAATTTTACCAAAACCCTTCATTCAAAAAGATGTATATTTTGCATCTTTTTCCCCTATTTCTTTGAAAATGTATGAGCTACAGTGCATAATCACTATGATATAACCCCAGTTTGTATTGTGCTCGTCAGCTGGGTTTGAATCAGCTGCAGATGTGATTACCTGCTTGATTGCTACGTGATTTATTGATGTACATTGAATGAATCTAATGCCTGCTATTTCAACTGGTTGTACATAGACTGAAATAATCCTTATTCACAAATTATCTTTTGTTATTATATAATAATTAGGGCTATATAATTGTTACTTTTCCTCGCTATTTAAACCAACAATTTTCCATTATTGTTTATAATTTGAATTTTATGTGTCATTTTATGAAATAACAATTTTAAAATATTAAAAATTTGTATCCAACGAAGTTTTAATAGACTTATAAGTTTTACATTGAGTCAATACTAAAGATAACGAATTTGATGATTATACACTAAATTTATTTATTTCAGTAGAACATGAAATTTGAAGTACGAGTAAAACGTATTGAAAATGTTACAACATTGTAAAAGTACTTTGAACGTTTTAACTTACTTGGATCCGTCCTAAATATTGTTTTTGTTTTTTTCATTTAGTCTCACTGAGTGGTTTTGTTCTCAAAAACAAAAAATTTACCAAATACATATAATCATATTTCCTTTTAAGCAATGAACAACATTTTCACAAGTTTCATCATTTAAAAAATACAGAATTGCGGAGAAAAGAAAAATCTAATTTATAACAAATTAATTCGTTTGCTCGCTTTAACAGTAACCAGTTTAAAAAAGTAAACTGTATTTGACCTTTGTTTCCCTGTATTTTGCTTGACGTGTTATTTGGTCCCCTAAGATTAATGAGGACGGAGAAGGAATAATTTATTACAAAATAAAAGTAGTGCTGGTCGAATTCAACTTCTAAATGACTAATTCTTGTGATTGATTCATAACTGTACTAACTATAACATTTCTCGTTGTAAACCAAGTTTAGAGGAGGGAGCATCATTTTCATTTTATTATTAGCTTTATAACACGTAGTTGTTCCAGTATCTAATTAAGTTTTGCAATAAGCGAGTTCGGAATGTGAAGGCATTAGAATGGTTAAGAGTTGACAATCAGTAGGCCTAAACATTTAGTTCTAATTAGCTTTAATATCGAGGATGAAATAAGTAACATTTCATAAACCATCTGACGTTCTCTCGACACATTCTAAACAAATTATTTATCACCTTTCAAACAACTGACGTAGTTTTAACACGTGTTTCTTCTTATGTAATGTTCTTGCGTACTGTTTTATAATTTCATTTATCACCAAAACTGTTAAAATATTTTCATATTTTAAGAACTAGAATAGCAACAATTATTCTTTGTTCTACTTCAGTAAACATAACGTTCTTTTTCCCGTTGAATAGCCATAGGATTGATGAAGTGTACATATCAGCGCCAATAACCAAATTCGAATCAATAAATAAATCTTAGCTTATTAAACCACAGCAATACCAACTAGGCTGAGATAAAGTAGACAATCGCAAACCATCCTGCTATAGTTAGTTTTACGTCGGAACAAAAATTATTATTGTTTGCATATAGCTTATTCAGTTTGTAAGTCTGAACGTTATACGTGGATAATATAACGTAAATTGGACCTTCCAATTGTTTATGGATAACTCTTGGGTACGGGTGAATAGAAATATGTAACAATTTGGACAAACGCAAGTTGTGTTTTGTTTTATTCATCTCAATGGACAAATTCTAAACAATTTTTATTCTTGAATAATGTTTCGTTATTTCCATCCGATTCAAAACTATAGTTTCAACTATCCGCTTCCGACCTTAGCATATTATTTCTTTTAAATTAAAACTAATCTACAGCTTATTTAATGTATAGTGTAACTGAAAGCAGTGTCACCTGCAAATGTCGTAAGACTACCATTAAACTCTCATTCGCACAGATTATTGAAATGTATTAAAATAAAACTAGGGGACCCGTGCTGCTCCGCAGCATTGAAAATTGTAATTTAAAAAATACTGAACTTATTAATGGTGTTAATATTAAAATTAAATTAGTAGGCCTCTCAGATGTATACTTTTTATTAGGATTTACAGTACCTAATACAAAAAAATTAATAACAACAAATTACGAAAATGTATTTAAAAAAATAAATAAATAAAAACAAAATTAAACAATTTGGCCTTTTACTGCAATACTTCTTTCCAAACAATATTGGCTGTGCGTTGACCTTTTGGTTTGATTTCCACTTTCACGCTATCGAATGATTTCCCTCGTGATAAGGCGACGTACAATTGACCGTGACTGAACAGTCTTCAGTTCAGGCAAGTAGACACCAACTTGATCAATTGTTTGCCCTTGCGCCTTGTTAATTGTGATGCAGAATGCAACCTTTATGGGGAATTGTCTTCGCTTGAAGGAAAATGGTACAGTTGAATCTGAGGGAGAGAGATCAACTCGAGGTAATAGTGCACGTTGCCCAATATTTTTGCCAGTTATTATTTCTAAATTTAAACTGTTTTCATACATTTTCTTAACAATGAGTCTTGTTCCATTTA
>JAGFPH010000460.1:543142-554086 GCA_018207615.1 Philaenus spumarius
AAAAAACTTTGGAAGATTTCCTTAACACTAGCAAAGAGGATTACAAAGCTAGTACACTGTACACTGATGAACGATAATGAACAATTTAAGTTTTGCATCTAAAATGTCTGGAATAATTCTTGTCTTTAAAGATTTGTTGTTCATGAAGACATTTAAACATCTCATACAGAGTGTATGATTCAACTAACTCATAAGTGAATGGGTAACAACCGGGTGACAATGATATTTACTGGAAGAAGCAAATTAAAACTGAGGTCAATCTGTTCAGATTAGTGACCAATATAGAAGGTTCCAAACAAGCCAAGAGGAAAACTATTTAGAACTCAGTAGAGTGTAGTCCTGGGCTCCAATTTTTGCCCACACACTTGAAAGGGAGAAATAAGATGGAAGTTATCTTCAGCTCAGAGACTCGCAGCTCTTTGATCTATACTGCGTTAGCAAACAGAACTCTCTACTCGTGTGGAACTTGTCTTGATTAGCATACCTCAAATCGATCTTCTGGCGATCGAACGAAAGGAAGTAAACCAAATGATTGATGGGTGAGAAAATATTTCTATCACACTTCGACAAAGCGGCAATAAGATAAATACCAAAAATGAAGGAAGTAAATGTTAATAAATGGCAGGGTTGGACATGGCGAGATGAGCTATCATATGACTTAGGCTGTGTCCAGACACGGGTATCTCAAGACTAAGTTGTCTGAGGCGCTTTCACACCAGGTAGTGTGAATACTGTGAAGACAGATCTATGCTTCGCATTATGCACTGTTCAAGTGCCCGAAGTGGAACTGCATAAAACAAATCTTGACCACTGAAGTGGCTTTAACCTTCGGGAACACAAACGTTAAAAGGCTGTAAATAAAAATTATTAGTTACAAAAAATTATACTATGGAATAGTCTCCGGATCACTGAATTGAATATACAGAGTTACGTTTATAGGTAGTTTGAACATTACAAGTTGTTATAACAGAAGTCATAACATAATCATTCGTCACAGTATTTGAACGGAATTCGTATTTAAAATGTTAATTATCAAGAAACCACGCGATTGTGCCGAGCGAAGTACGGTGACGAATGTTTATGTCTTGTGTCGTACCAACTGTTAATGTTTAATCGGCCTAGCAAGAATGTTGTCTGAGGATGGATGATTGAGTCATCCGAAACTACGGTAGTATAAGTACCAGTAAGTGGATCACATGATGGACATGATGGATATTAAAAGATTATATCTTCAGAATAAATATGAGAGGGATCAAATAGAGCCCTGGCTAGCCAAGAAGCAAAGATACCTAGACTAGCATAGCTATAAATACATTTAGAATTTAGTACTACTTCTTATAGTAACACACTAAACATGCTATGGAAATATTTTGGTCAAGTTCGTTTAGGTTTATGAGAGGAAGAAATTTCTCATGGATATACAGAGTGTTCATTTGAAAACTTCAAACTAGTATTAAAAGACTTATAGCCCAATTATCAAAATTCTGTAAACGGAAGTGTATAGTACTAATTTTGGGAATAAAAAAATATATATTTTCAAAATGTGGGTGCTCGCCCCCATGCCCCCCTTATCTAAAGTCAAAATTTTAAAATGGCAACGTATACCTTGTGACACCTCAAATTGAAACTAATAAAAAATGCTGTATTTTGGTGAAAAAAATTAAACTCGGCCAAGCCGTTTGGTATCAGCAGCCAATAATGTTATTTCTTACACAACAATTACTACTATTTACTGCTAATAACAACAAAATACTCACTGAATACTGTTGTAAATCCTTTGTAAACTTCAAATCAAATGTTCAAATTGGTAGCCATTGTTGTTCATGCAATAAAATAACCCATTTTCAAATTCCTGCCTAACCTTTCTAAAAGTTTCTCTGGTTAAGCCCCTGCACTCAGCAGTAATCCTATTTTTCAAGTCTTGAATACCGGTGGGAGTTGTTTTAAAAACTACTGATTTTAAGTGACCCCACAAAAAAAAAGTCTAAAGGTGTTAGGTCTGGAGACCTTGCTGGCCACTCAATTGATCCTCTTCTACTCCAGTGCTCCGGGTAGTGTGCATCCAGCCATTGTCGTACAGGAAGAGCATAATGTGCAGGAGCTCCATCTTGTTGAAAATAAAGCATAGGCTATCAGCATCTAAATTTAAATGGCCTACTTCATTTACCTGGTTTTTAAGTGTTTCCACAATAAGAGGTGACTAGTGTTTTCTAGCAAATCTAAGTAGCCTACAATTCTCCATTTAAGTTTCCTTCAATAAATACAGGTCCAACAATAGTGTCGCCAAGTATTCCTGCCCAAACATTAATTTTTTCAGGCCATTTGGATGGTCCTTCAACCAATACATGTGGGTTTTGGTCTGACCAAAATCGGCAATTGTGTTTATTAATAAAACCGTTAACATAAAATGTACATTCATCACTGAAGCAAATGTTTTTCACAACACTTTCAACACCAATAATGAGTGTACTCATTTGTTCACATTCAATCCGACGGTCATAATCATCTTCATTAAGTTCATGACAAACTTTGACTTTGTAAGGATGAAATTTGTTAATTTTCAACGGTTTGTGAACGGAACCAACAGATAATCTCGTTGACAGTAAGTTGACGGATGAATTTATTGGGGTTTTCAACAACATTATAAATCACTTCAATTTGAGATAATTCGTCTACAACTCTGTTACCAGACCTTTTCTTGTTATTAACTGAACCACTTTCAGTAAATTTTGTAACTAAATCTATGATGTACCTAGGTGACACATTCCTTTCAGGATGTAGTGTGTTGAATGCGTTAGCAGTTCTATTCGCACACTTATTCTCTGATCCACAGATAAAAGTAATCTCAACTCTTTCTTGAAGGCTGTAAACCATTTTCCTTGTGAAGCAAGACGTACAACACGCACCACTGTCACTGAGCAAATTAAACTGCATTCCCAAATTGGCGACCTTTGGTGTGTTGAAACTAAAAATATGTCTAGAGATAGCCTTACCAAACCAGTCTCCACAAATACTGTAGATAAGGAAAATGAAAGAATGATAAGATAGTTGTCCTTATCACTTACAAATACTGATAGCAAAATTGGCAATTGTTACGTTAAACAAATATTTTTGGTTTTTGGCAACATCATTGCATTTAGTAAGTAATGGTTGTGTTATTAGCAGTAAGTAGTAGTTAGTAATTAATTGGTAAGAAATAACATTATTGGCTGCTGATATCCAAACGGCTTGGCCGATTTGAATTTTTTTTTCATCAAAACACAGCATTTTGTATGAGCTTCAATTTGATTTATCACAAGGAATATGTTGCCATTTCAAAATTTTGACCTTGGGTAAGGGGGGGCCATGGGGGTGAGCACCCCCATTTTGAAAATATATTTTTTTATTCCCCCAATTAGTACTATACACTCCCGTTTACAGAATTTTGATACTTGGGCTATAAGTCTTTTAATACGAATTTGAAGTTTTCAAATGAACACTCTGTATATACTTTTCATTTCGTTGGTTAAAAACATTCAGCAAGAAGGAAACAACAGCCAAAGTTACAAAACAATATGTGTTTATAAATGAAAGCTTCTACAAGTGTTTTTAGATGAAATTGGTTAGTTAAAAAAATGTTTGTAGCATACAAAAGGGAGCTTGTTTGAGCAGGAATAACCATTCACTGTCGAAACGTTTGTTTCATTATTTTAAAACAATAACTGTAGTATTTCGTTAGTACTGTATGAGATATAAATTACAGGAAGAATTACCAGTCTAATTAAACTACTCAAACTTTACAATAAGAGAACGAAGAAATACCAGTCTAATTAGACTACTTAAACTTTACAAGAAAGCGAATTATTTTAAAGTAGCTGTAGTATTTCGTTAGTATTGCATGAGACATAAATTACATGAAGAAGTACCAGTCTAATTAGACTACTTAAACTTTACAAGAGAGCGAATTATTTTAAAACAATAGCTGTAGTATTTCGTTAGTATTGCATGAGATATAAATTACATGAAGAAGTACCAGTCTAATTAGACTACTAAAACTTTACAACAAGAGAGCGAATTATACTAAATTGAATATACAATTTTAAAATATTTACGTCGGTTCTAAATCCACTGTCTATTCAAAAGCTTTCAGTTCCATAAAAGCTTTTATTACTTCCAAGATATGATCACTATAGAAACATGCTTCGATGATTCACTTTCAATGGAGAAAAATAAACAACTACTGCATTAAATGTTTTAAACATTTTTGCGCAAAGTAAAGAAGTAACATAGATACAGAAACATAATCTACTTCACTATCTGCAAGTTAACAGTACTTTACTGGTTCAGTTATTGAACATAGAGCACTGATGTTGTTGTCTTTTAATATGTTATTCCTTTCTCGATCCTCATCTTAGATTAATTAACAAATAAAACGTCCAGCCAAATGTGGAGGTACCAAATAATTCACAATTTTAAATGTACGGTTAGAAATAATGCATATCTACTTGTAAAAGGTAACTAGAGGATTGATTTTGAATCGCAAAATTGAAAACAAGTTTCTGATTCCTTTTTCCTTTTTTATTTTATTCTTTCTTTTCCAAAAAAGTTTGTTTAATATATACAGTTTATAGAAATATTAGTTAATGTACTTCAAGAGTATGCACTTGCAGAGATGCAAAACAGACGGCATCTCTGTGCCCCAATTACCCGAAATAAGAGTTATTTATAAGAACAATCAATTAATAAGGATGTGATAAATCAGATTGGCTGTTAAGCTGTAAGTGAAATACATTTATGGATTATTTATTGTAACATTACTTTTGAAATGAAATACAGTTTTAATGAATCGTTTATCTTAAATTATTAAACTATAAATCTTTTAGATATGTACTTGCCATCTCTAAAACGGCTTTAATAATTTGTACTAAATGTTTTCGGATTAGTGGAATTCGTATAGGTGCAAAATTTTTGTATAATAAGGAGTTAGGATAAATCAGCTGATAAATATTTGCAGTTTAGTTAAAATAATTAGCTACTTACTCTCTCAATTAAACTGTAATTTATTTCCACTGATACAGATCATACTTAACTAGTAGTTCTGTGAACAGTAGACCTCGCTCGTTGAAATAACAAATGTGGTTTTGAGCTTAGGTTAAAAATAGTGTGCCAGTTAGGAAGTAAGCACAAGCCAGTGAAACATTATTTACAATTCCCGCGATTCCGGGATTTCTAGTTCTCGTTTTTATTTCTTTTCTTGGGCTTTAACTGCTAAAGATGTTCTTTTAGAGGCATTGTGTTTTATTTAGGTTAATAATGCGTAAGATAGCTAAAAATATCGCGTCATAGAGGGACAACATACAATTAAATATTTACATACTTAAATAACTCAAACATAACAATGTATCATAAGTTAACTTAAGTTCCATATCATATTCCAATATTAGAAATAATGAAAACAAACGATGTTAAAACGTCGTGATAGTGACATTGATAGTGATCTCAACCCATGTACCAACACTTCCCACGGTCCTACGGTCATTTTTTGTATGTCCTTTATCGCCGCGAGGATTCATTTGTTTCATCTCATTTTGTAATTCAAGTAAAGCTAAGTCAAATACTTTTATGAAATTTACAATGATAATTTACAGGTATACAGTTCAGTTCTTTGATTTATCCTCTACACTTTCTTATAATAATATGTCATTTTTGGGCAAATGATATATTCCTAAATTACTATTCAAAACAGGCCTAGTTTTGTTAGCAGTCTTGTAGTAGGAACATAAAAACTGGTGTTTTCAAAATAAGAAATTTGAAATTGATAAATATTTTTATACAATTCTATTTAGAACTAAATTACGAAAGTTTTTTACATTTATGAAAAAAATTACAATAATTTTTACTACTTTTTATGTAGGCCTAAATTTAAACATTTTCCTTTCGTTACTGAACGTGATTGTTTCTTGAGCTTATAACTGTCTTAGTTTTACTTCAATAATTTTTTTTACTGGCATATATGAATTCTTTAAACCTTTATCTACAAAAAAGCTATGGAACACTTTTGAATTGGTTTAGAATAAACGTATAAAAACATGGTTGAAATACAAAAACTTGGACGATTTTTAACAAATTCGAAGTTTACGGCCATTTTGTGAGCTTACCGTTAGTGATACAATTTTGTTTAAAATTTAATTTGCTTTAAAATGCTTTTAGTTTTTAAATTCGACTTACGGTTAAGCCACAAACTGGCTTTGGAAAAAAGCTTACACTGAGAGAAACGGTCCGGCCGCCATTTTTATTTTATTTAATTGGTTAAAAATAAAAATGGGAAAAAACCGTATATATACATGGCTCGGCCTAGGAATAAGGAACATTCATGCAAAAAATCATCAAAATCGGTCAAGGCGTTTGGCCGTAATCGTGAGACAGACACGCAGACATACAGACACACAGACACATAGACGAAATGCCGAACGGTCGAGTTAAAACGGAGACCTCGCTTACGCTCGGTCAATTATTAAAGTTGTTTCATAAATGTAATTAATTATTGTTGATAGTATTAGTTCTTTATTTGCACACTCATTAAAATTTAATTTATATTTAGTATAATCTTTACCATATTTGTAATTCTACTTCAAATATACCAGAACCATTATATGTATCTATTTATTTATTTATATTTATTATATTTATGATACGTATGATTATACGTATCATTTGTATTTAAGTTGAGAAAGTAACTTTAATCAGTCTTCTGTTGTTGTTGTGTATTAAATGTCCACTCAAAGAAACATACACTTTCTAACTTTTTTAGAACTTTAAAACTACTAAGGCAATGTGATTAGATTTGGTATAATTAATATTAAAAATCTTCACAATCGTTTAAGTGTTATCATTGTTCAGTTGACATGTGTCCTAAACTTAATCAACCAAGTTTACCTGTCACTGAAATTAAAATTAAATCTAACGAATGTTAAGCATTTCCATACAAACATAAGACATGCACAAATATAAAGAAACATAAGACATGTACAAATATAAAACTATTTTATAAATATAACAAAATCAGAATTGGTCCAGAGCTTGGATTTAAAGAACGAGCATTAAAGTTTATAATCTGATTGATAGAAATGTGGCAAACATCTAAAGATGTGAGATGTTTGTATTACAACCAAAATTCAATCGTTTGTATTTTATTAGTAATATTTGATTCAACAGTTACTACAGTGATGAGCAACAAGAATATTACTACTAGGCTACTTATGCAGTCTTGCAGTTTTGCAAGAATAAATAATTGATCATAGATAATAAATATGCAATCACTTCTTAATATTAGTTTAATTGTAGTGCAGGCGCATGAAATCATTTTCATGATTGTTCGTGGGCCTGCATCCTGCATCATGGTAAGGTTCCCATTATTAAACTCCCAGTCCCAATCCAACGGATCCAGGTCTGCGCCATACCAACTTTGAACTTGTACATACACCCTCTTGAAATGTTGGATCCAGCCATCAATGGTGTGGAATAGTTTGGCTAAATCCACATTAATAGATCTAGTAACCTCCGTCGTGTTCTCTAAGTATAAACCTTTCGGCCAGCTCTATATATGAAGGCGATTCATCCACGCTCGCATAAGTGCTGCGGAAGCTGGAAGTTGCACAGTACAATGCGAGAGCGAGTTTAACCCCTGATTCCAGCAAATACTCTATTCTGAGATTTTTCTTTTTAAATGTTTCTGCATACTGATGGAGATCTGGAGACTTTTCAAACACCTTTCAAAACTGGACCTTTCCTCTGTAAAATAACGCTGCCGTAGTGCCACATCCAGTGAATGCATGCAATAGCAGAAGTGTTACCCCTCCCAACACTTCAGAGCTGCGCACAAGCCGAAACAGCTGCCATGGGAACCGGCCTGATCCTCACTATATACCTTTAAGCCGTCATCCCAAAATATTTCAAAACCTTACGTTTTTTCCCCCATCTGCCCGACTCCTCGGAGATCCCAGCGCATCGGGGCGTTTTACATAGTCAGAATTGAAATCAGAGCCCCCAAAAACCCCCGAGAAAAAATGTTCAAGTCTCGGTCGCAACTTCAAAAATTTCCCCCCAAATCCCCCCTCCCCCAAGTGGCTATGTATGTAGCCCTAAATGGGAAAACATAGATAGATTTGGACTAAGCTAATGCATAGGTTTTTAGTCTGGGATACGGATCTGAGGTCGACTTTCCTATTTCTTAAGTTCAATATTTTTATGTAATTCACTTATTCTGATCTGTAGACGAAGCCATCGCATCTTAGCAACATATATTACATATAATGGCTAACAACTATGTAGTTAATATTAACTAATACAAACTTTTTTGTTTGAGACACGTAAACTTTACATCCCAATAGAAAACCCAAAAATGTTTAAGATTTAGTTTATAGTTTGTTTTTAGTTTATTATTATTATAGTTTTAGATTATTAGGCATAATAGAAACATACTTTAAATTTTGTTTTCAGAAGTAAAATATTTTTTTCGTAACTCGTTAAAAAAATATAGAAAAATGGTAATATACATGAACATGATATTTCTGTCAATGGAGCCACGTTATTGTAACCATGGGAACAACCAAACTTAGTATCAGTTTCACCCTTTACACCACAGTTATAATTCGTCTACAAATTTAAATTATTGTATATATTAATAGTTGTAGACAAACTGCTCCCACCATAAATATTTTCTTTGATTAGTTAATTAAAAAGAAAGAACAGCGTTCTATGTCTAAAACATTCTAAGTGATTTACTTTAAACAATCCGAATAATTTTTTCATCTGATATTTGAAGTAAGTTAGTTTTTAATATATATATAGACCTTAATAAACCAAAATTTACAAGTGACCTAAACCTAAAAAAGCTGATTTCTCAAACAACTACATTGTAGCCGTTAACCCATTAAAATTTTATTTTCCAACAACAAAATTGTTGCTTTTTCGAACCAATAGTGAAACTTAATCTGTTCATTTGTAATTGTGTTATCAGCTGATTTCTGTAATCACCTGTAAAAACAATTATAACGTTCACTAGGTTGTGTTGTAATTAATATTGTATTAATAGTAAGCTGTAATAAAAAACATGTTGTAATAAAAATCACAGAAAACCTGTAACTAGTAAAGAGCAAATAGATACAAGGCTAAGATCAAGATCTGGGATTAGTCCTTTTCATCCTCTCAATTATGAGTCTGACAAACATTTGTAACCTATAGGTGTTTAAATATATTAAAACTGAGTGTAAATTGAAATATTGGCTAAAAGTAGCTAAACCACAAAATTAAAAGTAATACAATTTAGAAAATAATAAATTAATAAACTTTGTATTCGCGTTTTGTATAATGCAAGTATTAGTCTTCACTTGTAAAGTTCGAAAGCACCTAACAACATTCATTGAACCAATTTTAAATTCATCACAAGGTGTGTAGGACGTTTTTGAACAATCTCTAACCGAAAATTCATTATCCATGCTGACATAAAACTAACTGAAACACAAAACCAAAATTAAGTTAAAAGCTATTTTTTATAATGTAACTAATAAATAACCACCTCTTAATTCCAATTAAACTTTAAACGAAAAATGGAAACTATCCAATGAATTGAAGAGTTGACATAAATAGAAATTTTATTTAGTGACGTTCAAAAAAATATAACTTTTTTTAGAAACTGGTGATTATTTTATCTTTGACGCTATTGGTATCTCACTTAGTTTCCCTGTTGCTATCTTGTATATACCCTTTAACAAACTTTAAATTTATTATATTTTGTTGCAATTTAAAAATCCATGATACGGAATATTTATAATGTGAATTTTACTCGCACTTAACTGTTTAAGTTTATAGTTACTTCTGCGGTTTGCTTTAGAGGTTGCAAATTTGTACCACCCCTCTCTCCTAAATGTAAAGTAGAATTGTTGAGATACATAATAGGATATTATAATATATATTAGTAATTTATTTTACTGATATTTTTCCAAACCTTAATTTTGAATCAATATTAATGTTTAATAGTTCAAAGTTACCCTTGCTTTACTTCTAATAATCGAATTGTCTTTTGTACTGAAATATGGAATGGAAAATAATACACATTTAATTTATTACAAAAAATTACCACTTATTTATTTATGGCAACAAATCATGCTTATAGTACAAAAGTGTAAAAATATTTATGTATACAAATTACAAATATGTCTAAATATGTACGAAAAATAACTTAACAATCTAATTTGGCGATTCATTTGGAAACCATTTACAAAGGTGAAGTGAGCTTTGCAACAATTACACTTATTAAAAGTTCAAACAAAATCGTCAAAACCTAAATTTATTTTCTTAAATTATTTTTTAATACTGGCCGATAGGATGAACTTAGTAAGAAAATATTAAGATGTAATACAACACATAAATAGTGCAAAAAACTAACAATTGTTTACGTCCCTAAACATACAATACAAACAAATCATGATTATTGTACACTCAAATAAATAACAAGGATGACATAATATACAGAAATTTGAACAAATAAATCCTATTTTATATTTTAGTTCTATTCACAGTTTTGTGATTAGAGTTTTTAGTTCACCTCCGATAAGGAGGTAAATATTCGCGGTTTGGTTGTTCAGTTTGTCCTGTTGGGTATTCATCAGATTGAGCTCCTGGGCGTCCTGTACTGCCTTGTCCGGGGAAGGGAGTAGATGCTCCGGAGAAACCGCCTGGTCTTTGTGGTCCTCCTTGGCTAGGATAGGAAGTGGAGGGTCCTTGTTGTCCACCTTGTCCAGGATACGATGTCGATGGCCCTTGTTGTCCACCTTGTCCAGGATATCCTGCAGAAGGTCCTTGAGGTCCTGTTTGTCCAGGGTATGATGTAGAAGGTCTTTGAGGCCCGCCTTGTCCCGGATATCCTGCAGAAGGTCCTTGAGGTCCTGTTTGTCCAGGATAGGA
>JAGFPH010000460.1:554834-573538 GCA_018207615.1 Philaenus spumarius
CCCTGACTTCCAGGCCTTCCAGATTGACCACCACTTGGTCCTTGACTGCCTCCAGGTCCACCTTGTTCGTATCCTGGTTGGCCACCAAGAGCTCCATTTACTGATTCACCTCCAGAATATTCGTCAGAAAGAGTTCCTCCCAACGTTCCCGGTCTTCCTGAAGGATATCCAGTAGTAGGCCTAGATGAACCAGTAGGTCTAGTGGAACCAGAAGGTCCAGATGGGAAACCGGGTCCAGAGGGTTTTCCAGAAGGGTAACCACCTTGAGCTCCAGTTGATGGGTATCCTTGTTGGCTTGAACTAGGAAATCCTTGCTGTCCTCCAGGGCGAGAAGGGAAACCTTGAGTGTCTTGACTTGGAAAAGAGGAAGGTGTTGAAGGGTAACCTTGAGATGACCCTGGAAATCCTCCTAGTTGTGAACCGGTTCCAGATGAAAAACCTTGTTGAGGTCTTTGGGTTGAACTGGGAAATCCTTGTTGTCCAGCTACAGATCCTGATGGATAACCCTGTTGTCCTGATGGATATCCTTGAGTGCCAGTAGTTCCACCGGTTCCCGGGAATCCACCTTGTGGCCTTTGTGTGGATCCTAGAATTCCTGCCTGTGGTCGTCCAGATGGGTAACCTTGAGAACCTGAAGACGATGATGGAAATCCTGGTTGTTGACCACCAGAAGGTCCTCCAGGGCTGGATGGGTAACCTTGAGGTCTTGTTGTTGCACCTGGAAATCCACTTTGAGGACCACTAGAAGGGAATCCACCTTGTGGTCTAGATGTCGAAGAAGGGAATCCTGATTGACCTGGCTGGTATTCATCAGACTGTGGTCTTCCTGATTGGCCTGAGGGATAACCTTGAGGTTGTTGGGAGGTTCCTGGATACCCCTGTCCTCCACTGGGACCAGATGGATATCCTTGTGGTCTTGAGGTAGAACTTGGAAATCCCCCTTGAGATCCTGATTGATAGCTTGGGGTAGTTGCTCCTCCTGGACCAAACGCTGCAGTACTACCTTGTGGTCTACCAGTTCCTGGGAAAGCTCCGCCTGTGGGACGGTCATAGTTGTAACCGTTAGGACTTCCAGGAGTTGAACCGGGACCAGATGGATATTCGTCCGATTGTGGTCGACCAGTCGATGGACCTTGCGTAAAACCAGAGGGAGAAGATACTCCTGGAGTTGTTTGTCCTCCAGACATAAATGGTTGTTTAGGTCTGTCATAGTTGTATCCTTTCTGAGCCTGTAGATACAAATAATCTCTTAAATTCTATTTAACAAACAAACTAATAAGCAAATATATGCAAATATTTGAAAAAATTAAATTTAACAACTTTAAAACTTAAAAGTGCAAGGAAGAAGTATATGCACCTTTAAAATATATGGGCAACATAATTCATATAATATGTTATATGAATGTTATATTATTCTTTCGTGAAGATTTTGAAAAAAATAATTAACTTCATTACTTTATTTTGATAATTTTTTTGATAAGACGTGACAGTTAAATATATGAGCAAAATATATTATAAGCTTTTTAAATTTACGCACATAATTTTAACGTGAATATTTTTTTAAATAGTATTTTACTTCTGTTTAATTAATTCTAATCAATAATAGTATTAGTTTTTTATCAATTAATACTTAAAGTAACATAATATATGAAGTAAAAATTATGGTAGATTATTATAATGTTTGCCACTCACCAGGCACAATTGGACAAATGTTGTTAGTAGAAAACCTGCAAAATATAAACATGTTTATAAATTATTCAACCAGTAGCAATTATAAGTATTCTGAAAGCAATAAGCTTGCTTTCTTTTTTCTTATTGGGTTTGAATTTTCTCATCAAGAGAATTTACAGCATCAAATCATGAATAAAAAGAAGGCAAGTTTATTATCTTATTGTTAATAAACTCGAAATAATATGAAAATATCTCTGTAAAAAGTAATCTTGGTTAACAGTATTAATAAGAGTACTTATAATAAGTGGAAATTATAACAAATAATAATTTTGAATCTTAAATCTTTTCAGTGAAAAATCTTAAATACCTGAACTGTAACTGTTATTGTTCTATAATTTAACGAATTTGTCTGTAAGTAACAAGAATAAAATTCAAAATAATGTGATTTATAATATTAATTATACATATGTTACGACAGATATACCTGTTCTAAGCAATGTGTTTTTAAATTGTGTTTAAATTATGGCCACAATTAATTGAAATCAGTTCCTAATTTAACTTTAAATATCGAGGGAGCCTCATTTATTATCTTTGCCACATTTTTTCTTAATTCCAATGAGACTAATAGATAAGGTAAAGTACCTGACGTTAGCTCAAACCTGTTTGAAGTTTAACAGTAACAACTATCGCCGTCCGCGCTAAACTATGCCGCGGATACTAAACTAAACACTATTGTAATTAACTAACTATAAAATGTATATTTTTGAAATTTATTTTGAGTTTTTAATTTTTAAGACCTGGAAGATATGTTTAAAATATATAATTTGTTATTTAGTTTCAAATATTGTCTTTGTTATTGAATATTGTCCTACATTGGAGACTAACACAATTTGTATTTTACCCGTTAAAAATATCTCATTCATTTCTTTATAAACCGCATTCCTGGGATAAAGTACAGACAAAATATTTAATATCAGACAAATAATTATAATATTAACCTATATTTACACACGTGGTTATAAATTAACTCGTTAATATATAACTTGTGACATAATGTTAAATAAATACTGAAGTATGTGGAATTTTGCAACCGTGGTTCACACTATTGTTTAAACTAACCAGCTTGTGAGCGTTTCTAAAGTAATCTCATGGGAAATCCATTTCTTCATATTAGCTATTAAGTTTTCTCGTTTCTAAAAGCAATTTGCAGTTTGCACCAGCTGATGCTTAACAAACAATAACTTATGTTATAGAAAATTATTTTTATATTTTATTGTGGGTTTTCAAACTATGGTTTTCATTTAAAAGTGAGAATAAATAATTAACATTTAGAACAGTCGAAGTAATGCATCATTGAATCAGCATTGAAGCAATGAATCAGGAAACCTTTTTTTATCTTTAAGAGCTGGGCAAATTTGTTTTGGATCGTGTATCTTCGCAAAAATACATTTTTAGGTTTAATTTGGAAGACATTCATTCAATCATATAGTAGAACAAAGTTTTAAAAATCTAGATTATCGATTATAAGTTTTTTAAATCGATTTGGGGCTTCTGACTATTCTGATGCGTAGGTATACAGTACTACCAAACTCTACATACTTTAAGATTATAGCTTTAGTGGATTATTTGCTAATTATTAACTACCATTGGGAGGTTTAATAAATCAATTCCTATAATATTTTGTTCACTTTTCCTTCTTTTACACCTGAAGCATTTCGACTTTTGATCAGCCATCTGTATATCAATATTTAATATATAAAATGAATATTTCATTGTTAGTTCGTCTGTTATGCATTTCTATACCTTTCATCCTATTACCATGAAACTTTTGGGAATTGTTATGCGCGCGCCCTCAACAAAAAATAGTAAAATAATAATTTAAATACGTTAAAATATAGTTAAAATTACTCACAAATGACCAAATCCCTTAGTCCACAAAAATATTGTTACTATTATTATATAGAAAATAATATGGGAACAATAAAAACGTTTCCAAATTTGATTTAATGCTCACAAAATTATTATTTTGTACATGTAACTGTGTCTGCTTTGTATATGCTAGCTATTAATAAAGTGACTTTCGAACTATACCGTGAGTATCACTAGTGTAGCAATATTTTTTAAATACGTCTGTGTTTGTGTTATGTTTACTGTTTAATTTATTATCAGTAAAATTTTACTGGCAATACATCGACTGATAAAAAGTCGATAAGCGTCACGAGAGGAAAACAAAGCACGAAGGACGCAATAAGGATTGATCGACAGAACTACACAAAGGTAACTAACTATAATATATTATAACTTTCAGTAATGTATATTTATAATCAGAATCGGAATAAATCGTAACTTCAGAACCACAGTTAGTATATTTTAAATATCTATTATTGGTGTTTAATTTTGTTTATTCAAGATGCAGAAGCATCTTTTGTTTATTTGCGAATAATTTAACTAAACGTAATTTTTAGATATTACCCTCAGTATGAAAATAACACCTTATTTAAATATATTCACTTTTTAAATACTCCAATACCCACTAAGTGTCTCAACAAAACTCCGAAATATGTTTTGGACCTAAATAATTTATATTCAGCTTCTTTATTTCACAGAAAAATTAATTAGTTCTGAACTGTAAACAGTCACTCCCAAAGATAGTGTTTGTTGACGGTGACTTATTTAGCTTTAGTGTTAAAAATTTGAATATGAATATAATCAAGCCATTTTACATTAATCTAATGCAGGTTAGAATAAATTTTTATTCAAAACTATAAAACCCTTACGTTTAGAAGCAAAATATTAACTTGATTTAATTACATTGCACTACACTCAGGAGTTGTTTTAAATCGTTGATAGGCTGTCGATGTTTTTAGCCTTTTTGTTTGTACTCGAGCTATGTTTATCTGCTATTAAAATGTACATTATCAAAATCAATGTGTTTTATAGCATGCTAATGCAAATAATTTGGATTTTTACTATTTTCATTTTTATATTTCTTTGTTTTTACAGTTTTCCTTGCACTTTTTTTATTCTAAGCAAGTATTGAAGTCCATATTTAACAATTATTCATCTCACAAAACTGACACCTTAAAAACACTGTCTCACGGTTCATATCACTCCCACGGAGGGATTTTAGACTTAGTTTTCAACTATTGTTCAAAAAATTCAAAAGAACTATTACTAAATATTAGTTTTCTTATTAAAGCGATAACTAAAATAGTGTATATTCAGTAATAATAAATATTGCATAATTATTTAATATTAATTATTTTGAACCAATATGTGTAATATTTGCAACAATAAGGCAGTAAATTTTGGACATGAAGTACATGCAGATTAATTTGAATGTTTAACTCCTTCATAATCAACATAGGTTATGTGTATAAAATCTAGTTAGGATTGACTTTCACTTTGCAATGAAATTAACAGTTTTCAAGCGTTCTGTCTTACCCATACGTTCAAGTCTCTCACATTATGTATTATTGGTTACTTATTTATACGAATTTACTATAAATTTACTATACATGTATTAAAGCAGTACCCTTAGTTTAAGACCTGTTAAAAGAAGAAACCTAGTTAGCTCAAATTTTTTATAAACTTTTGGAAAACACTAATAAAACTAAATAAATAATTTACTATTTTAAGGTTAGAGTGCACTGTGTTGATCAAATGCCGATATTTCCATAACTATTTTTACATTCTGTAGGATGTAAAAGAAAGTAATTATTTGACATTTCTAATTAAATGAATAAGATTAGTAATGCATAAGTTATCAGTTTGTAATTAACTATATTAACCAATGAATTAACTTTCAACTTACATGATATAGGATGCAGGAGAATCATGGCGATGACTTTGCCGTACCTGTGAACAGAAAATAAAAGTCAGTTTAATCCTGTTTACTCGGCCAGAAGTATTTCTTTTTCGTGTTTAACGACCAAAGAATATGTCTGGTTCTAAAGATGTCATTGTGTTGAAAGCAGAATGAAAACAAGTAAAGGCGAAATGAAATTTAATCTTCGCGACCAGTCGTGCTGACGTTCTGGTAATGTTACTTTGAATAGATCAATGCGTCAATTCTGGCTGCTGATGTTGACAGGATTTGTGATAAAGAAATTATCAAGGTTTGTAAGACGTCTTCAGACAACGCAAATAACCGTTAAACCGTTGCGTTGGTTAAGCTTGAATAACTGTAACTTTGGAAGTCCAAATACCAAAATAGCATTTAAACAGTATTTTATTTAACATTTTTATATTTCAATTTAAAGTTTTGTCATTTTTTCATTTTTAATATTAATTTGTTCTTATTTGTTGAGATTTATGTAAATGTATTTATATATTTTGCGAATAACATTTACAACTTGAAATAACCTACATTCTATTTAAATTATATCATATTTTTAAATAAGTGCAAATAAATGTATTTAGAACAAATGTTTCATATCGCGTGTATACGAGTGTGAAGCATTTCATAACCTCCATCACACGAGCCGTGCGTAAGATAGCGTGGGACTGACCTACGGACAAAGCAAGGCCGGACAATTAGTGAGGTTATGTTAGGTAATGACACCTGCTTCGCAACCTTGGGTCCGCCTCCTTTTGTTTTGGATATCAGTCAATTTGATTTCTACCAACAACGTACAATTTTATCCTTAACTTTTTATATACACTCTTGTCGAAGGACAGATCATTTTAACAAAGCTCATTTGAAAATCTCTTTATACAATAACTTACTAAGAAATTAACTAAAAAAGTCAATTTAAAGGCAATAATACAACAAATACAAAAACAAATTGTTTATAATTATTATTTGAGAACAAGGTTTTTTAATATAAGAAAAGTTTCCCTCCACTGTATAAAAATTCTGTGTATAACATGATAAAATATTTAATAGTAACAGTTCGTTTGCATCTGTTTTGGATATTTACAATTAAATTATCGGATCTATACTTATGAATTTTATCTAACAAAGACTATTTTTATAAAGTAAGCAAATAAATCACTAAAGTTAAGTAAGTGATTAACATGATAAAATCTACACCAGGAAATTTTAAAACAGATTGATTGAGTTTTGTTACTAACCATAGAAAGATAAATGTAAATTTTTAATACGGATCAATTAGTTTCTGCATAGCATGGACTAGATACAGAGGGATTTACGACTTGGAAATACTTTTTAATTCGAAACAGCAACTGAAAAATATCCGTATATTTTGTACAAACAAACATTTCTTTATTATTGATAGTTATTATTGTTTTAAAATTATATGCAATAATATTTATGTTTACGTTGATTAAAAATTGCAATTGCTAAACAATAGTATTAAAAGCAATCAACTAGCCTATATCCAATAAGTAATAAAATGTTAATAACGAGGTATGATATTGTACTAAATTAGAGTCCACGTAATTTGTCTTTGTGGAATTAAGACTATGAAATAAAATAAATTGTTTGTACGTTTATACTTTCAGATATTGCTCTAAATTAATAAATGGACCAATCAAAATCTTACTTGGATGGTAATTATTTTGATTTTATAATAATAAATAAATTTTAGTACACAAAGGAACTAACTAGCAAGTGACAGATATCTTGGTGACATACTAAATTATGTATGCTTAAATAATTGCAATATTTAACCACATGTTAATATTTTTAATTATCGAACGCCTTACTTAAACTTAGTATTAAATAAATAATTGATAAGTATAATTATGAAATTATTTTGGTAATATATTATTAACTGCAATATATCATAAATAATGTATAAATAAATTAAATAATAAATACAGTATAACAAAAGGAAATTAAATTTAAAAAAAACCTTTAAATCTGAACGTAAAAACTTTAATTTATAGGAATTTTTAAATTTATTTATTTATTATTTTAATATTGTACTGCTATTATATTGTTTTATATAAATAATGTATGGCTTATTATTGTACGCCATAAAACAAACAAAATATTGAAAAAATTTATATTAATATCACAAATATTGATAAATTTCAAAAATAATTTAAGTTTATTTATTTGTAACTTTAGTAAATTGTGCTTTGATTTGAAAATATATAAATTTGACTAACTGTTATTCGTATAACTTAAAAATATAGTTTTAATTCATATATACCAACATTATAAAATAATTAAAATTTGTTTAGTATACTTTAACAGGGTATAGCTTTACCAAATACTCTGCTAAGGATAGTTTTGTATTTAAAACCTCTACTTCATATTTATATTTAATACTTTATTGTTATTAACAACATTAAGAAAGTAAAAGAACACACACTATAAAATCACTGTTACCTGATGTAATAGTCCTTAAACACTGAGTTGTCACAAACTGATGACTCTTCTCCCTTAGCATCAAGTATTTATACATTTAGATAGGGTGCTTTAGAGGGGGTTCCGGAAACCGATTTTAACCCCCCTCTCGAAAGAGTTATCTAACACGGTGATGTACCTTCGAGCTAATTTCACTTTTGTTTGGATCCTAGCATCATCCTTGGAGGGGGGTTTTGAAAACGATTGTGTTTTACAGTTTCACGGACTGTGTATGGGGAGGGGAGGGGGAGGGAAGAACGTTACTTTCACTGCAGATCTTTCGATGTCAGTTGACTTCTTACGTCTGCGTCTTCTCATCCCAACTCCGCACTGTGTCACTTGTAGTATAACTTCGACTTACACGGCGCTAGCTAGGCTGCAATCCAATAATTAGTGTAAGCGTGCTATTTTACTCCACGTGCACAGTAAATGTTGTTTGTGATACTAGTTTATTTAAAAATTGTGCTTAATTAATTTTTTAACTCTAAATTTCATTGTCTCATAACATGCTTGACGTTTAAACTTATCTAAAGACAATATAATAAAATAAATAAGATATTTTTATAAATAACTAATGTGAGTGTTTTTATAATATTTATTGTTCTCTGTATTCAATAATGGCCATAATTAATTGTAAAAGAATTTCTTTAATATATATGTGTACTATTTTAAGTCAACATTTGCTCCTAGTTGTTTTTACTGTTGTATTGTATTTTCCTTTGACAACAAACTAAAGTTGTAAGATTTTTCTTATAATTCTTGTAACTTAAAAACTTACTTAATTTAATCCAGTTTAACAACAATGAATATATAAAATCTCATCAGCTAATAAATTACGTAATTTTAGCACACTTGCTTTACAACAAATATCTTAATATTTTGTTGTTGTTTTTTTTCACAACAGTTACTGTGAAGTGTAAAATTTTCTTGCTGATTCAAATTAAACTATGAAAGCATTTTGCAATAATACTATCGAATTTGGGTAACATATTATATTTTTGTATAAATAAAATTAGCAAAGTCACCAAAGCAATTTAAAATAACTTAATTAACAAAATTGTGTTTTAAAATAAAAGCTAAATATTTTGAATGATTAACTTTATGAATACATCAATTACTTTACTGTAATTATGTTGCACACAATATAATTTAGAATTGCAAACACTCTAATTAAACTAATACTTCAAATAGCACTGGTTATAACTAATTAAAGAACAAAAATGTATTAGATTCATCAGCTGATTAGAATAAAATCATATATTCTTCAATAAGGTTTTATTGCAGTAATTGTTTATTCCTTAAATGTGTTTCTAGTAACTGTCAATTCGACGACCTTTAATTAATTAACTTAAAATTAAATTTCTCACTATTGTAATTTAGGATTTTTAATTAAATAAATATTTTGCTCCCTCTTAATGATAATGAAGTTGTTAAATGTTTCGTGTTTTTATTTATTCGTAAACCATTTTGAAAATAGCGTAGATTCCATATACAGACCTATGTTCTATTTGAAGTAAAATCACAACAATAAAAAAGAGTTTTTAGTACTTCGTATAAGAAATTAAGAACCATTATCTTTTAACAAACAATAAAATATTGCTAGCAGATGCTACAATTACGTTAGAGTTGCAGTAAACTGTTGAATATAAACACAGCCTCCTTTAACGATTATATTTAACACGCGTTGACTTAGCTTACACAAGAGGCAAATTTTACTTTACCTGTAATACATATTTACATGGATTATATATATAATTTAAAAAATATATTACCATTTCTTTTCAAACTGACAAAAGTTTCATTCTGACCTATCTCTAACCTTAAAACTGTTATTTTGTGAAAAATAAAAACTACAAAACATTATTTATTTTACATTAAGTTTAGAATCAGCTAAGATTTTATTGGTAAGATAGTTACACTAAAAAAAAATGTTTTACAGTTTTTCATCAAAATATATTGTTTTATGTAGACTTTTTCTCCTGTGCTGAATTTAATATTACTTGTTTTTGGTTTTACTCCAATAAACAATAAAAAAAAAACACTGTTTAGAAAAACATCACTGGAAAACCAGCTAAATTACCAAATTTATGAAACATTCTTGGAGCTTTAGAGAGTAAATTGGTTATTTGTAATTTTTTTTAGAAATTAATGAAGGAACGCTTTTTAATGTCACTAAAATAAATACAATCGGACAGTAGAACTCTAAAAATATACTTTATAGCAAAAACTGTTAATCCTTTAGATATAATATTACATAATGGTTACAATTCCTTACCTCTTATCTAAGCATGTATTACCAAACACTGGATGTTACATTATAAGAAAGATGTTTATTCCATTTTCAATATTACAAGCTCCTCAAATATTGGACAGGAATAGATTTTCAAAGTACTGTATATCTTTCTTCAAAGACGTTATCTACAAGTAAACGAGTCAGCAGAAGGTTAAGAAGTCATTGATGGCATCTAAAGACTATAATTTACATTTTATTCTTGAGGGATGTCTGGTGACGTATCACTGGTTCACATATATTGAGAACTGAAATGTAATATATGGGTGTCAAATATAACTTTTCTAACTGTACATTGGTTTGGACGTTGTCTGTAAACTTTAAACCTTATACGAACTACACATAAAACAGTAGAAAACCATCATCATCATTCAAACAAATATAAAAAGTATATACGTTTTAGTGGTCTCTTAAATAATCGTATAAAATTTATTTTAATCAAAAGGAAGGTTTGTTTGTTTTATAATTTAAGTCAAACCTAACTCTTCACATACAATTTTAACCTTTACATGAGTACTATATATATTGCCCTATGAATTACATGTAATCATGATTTGTTAAAATAAAGCCGAACAAAAAAATCTATTTGTTTAAAATCTGATAAAATTTCCATTCATGTTTCATTGGCTAAACCATTAATGGCATCATAATAACAAAAACAGAAATAATAGTACCAATCATTTACTTACTAGACAACAATTAAGAAATTATATGTTTTTGTTGGATTTTACAGTTTTAATTTATGCTAAATAAATATCATTTTGTTCATCGATAAAAAAGCCAACATTTTATCTCTTTTAACATTTTTTTAAAGTTACCAATTTCCCCGAGTTATTCACCATTTCAAAACTACACACACAGTTTCAAATACATAGCAAATGGGTATGCCAAATTTGAATTCAATATGTTATTTGTTTCCAAAGTTGCCATTTTTAAATACTATAAAAAATATAAATTATTTGGATGAGAATCGTTTTCAAAACTATGTATAATTGACTTTTCATTATCGTGATCAAAGGTAATCATATGTAAACTTCGTCGTTTTACTCCTGTTTTTAAATTAACTTCTTAATTATAGAGTTTGAAATAGCCTTTCTGCACAGGTTTTTAAGTGATTAATTATTCCTATTTTCAAAATAAAAATATTTTTTACATCGCTTAAAAAATATACTGATATAGTTATTGTACCACGTATATTTAACACACAGATTTAACACACAGACAACCCTAAGAATTTCTCACCTCTATACGCCCAACTAATATAAATCAGAGCTGTTGCGGCCTCGTAGATACATTGGTAAAACCAATTTTTAAATTAATCCAATTCAGTATTACAAATTTGTATATGTAGTAATCATTTGGTCCCAATTTTAATTTAGAAGTTTCAAAATATCTATTTGGTATTATATGTTATTCTAGTTATGCGTTAAAAGCACCTATTTATATTGTTGTGTTTTAAAAGAATTTAATAATCTAACATGAAACGAAATAATAGAAAAAACAGAATAAAGTATAATTCTCTGGTGAAATATATTTATAATAGTTACTAATCATGTACAATAACATATACCTCTAGACTTGCTCAATATACATTAATAGCATGCATACAATGTACAGTACAGTAATTTAACCTCTTTACTCTTTGATTTGAACTCAATTAAAAAATGATTTAGGAGATTTCTACTCAACGGCTATATAATTAAATAAATGTCATAAACCACCCAGACTTTGACATTGAGGCTGCTATTAGCTGTCAGCTGGAAAGTTAAAAGACGCATTAACATTTAAAGATAAGAGGAAATATTTTATCTGCGATGTTCTGAAAACCATAAATTTATTTTGCCTTACTGGAATGCGGACTCGATTTGGTCATTTAGTTCGGTATCTTATGTTTATTTGGAAACTTACGTTTTTAAAGATCTACAAAAAATATAGATTATTTTGTAAGTAAAATGAAGGTATACGTCAAATTTAAGCCAAAGATAATGAAATTGACAAATTCAAATATTTGATTATTTTAGTCCTACAAATAGTCCATTTGTTCAGTTAAAGATCTCGGAAGCTTTACTGAAATAGTATTAATAGTAACAAAGCTGAATATACTGAACTAACCATCTAACTAAAAACAATAACCGTAGGGGAAATAAATTATCTTTTGGTGGAGGAAGAAGTCCAAAGTACTAACAAACAGCGGTAATGTTAGTGAAATAAAAACACACATGTTAAGATTTGTTGTTTTTTTACCTTTAAATGCAGTATGTTTAAAAATAGAGGGTAACAAGCATATCTTGAATACCAAATATCACAAAATTACAACGAAATTATTTTTGATTTTTGATATAATCTATATATATAAAAGCGAAATACCACTCACTCATCACGATTTCTCAAAAACTACCGAACGGATTGGAATGAAATTTGGTATGTAGCTTCCTCTAGGGCCATAGGTGCTTTCTAAGAAAGGGTTTGAAAAAATTCTAAATTTTAGGGGAGGTTTGGGGGGATCAAAGTTATTAAATCACGATTTCTTCAAAACTACCGAACGGATTGGAATTAAATTTGGTATGTAGCTTCCTCTAGGGCCAAAGTGTTCACTAAAAATGGGTTTTAAAAATTGGAAATTTTAGGTGGGTTTGGGGAGTGGTAAAAATTACTAAATCACGATTTCTCCAAAATTACCTAACAGATTGGAATGAAATTTGGTATGTAGCTTCCTCTAAGGCCAAAGGCGCTCGCTAAGAAAGGGTTTCAGAAAATTCGAAATTTTAGGGGGGTTTGGGGAGATCAAAGTTATTAAATCACGATTTCTTCAAAACTACCGAACGGATTGGAATGAAATTTGGTATGTAGCTTCCTCTAGCGCCATAGGTGCTCACTAAGAAAGGGTATGAAAAATTTCGAAATTTTAGGAGGGGTTTGGGGGGATCAAAGTTAATAAAATCATAATTTCAGATCTTTTATTATTATGACAATAGTGCTTTTATTATTTAAGATCCAGCCTATATATATATATAAAAGCCAAATACCACTCACTGACTGAACACTTAAAAAGGATACAATTATGTTAAAAAGACTGAAAATACCAACCACCACGGGCAACGCCGTACGGGTCAGCTAGTTAGATATATAAAGACGTATCAAAAGTTACTCGACGTAACTTTATCGTACAACTTATTTTAGAGGAACACATTTGTGGTCATCCGAAATTCCAACTGAAATATGTTTAACCCTTACTGTTGAAAAATTAATTGTACTACGATAGATCACAAGAAATCATATACAAAATTTCTGCGTTTCCATTTGTATTGGTTCTACAGAAAGGTGTACCCCACCTTATATGCTAATTTAACATTTTGTAGAAAGTTCGACCAGTCTTCAACTCCCCTTAAAGGTAAGCGCACACTAGTTCCGGGGCGGAAAGGGTCACAAAAATGTAGCAAAGTAAACCTTGAGGCGGGCAGGTCCGTATCGAAATCAAATGTTTTTACCTCATATATTCTTCCAATGAGGAACTACCTAAGGGTTTCTAACATGTTATTTGAGGAAGAAGCGCAGCCGAGAAAAAACGCCGTCTATTAATTCAAGACATTTGTAGCACAAGAAGTTTGGGGAATTCCATATCCTTTTTGCTGACTTTTGGACGACATAAAAAAAGTGTATCAATATTTATCAAAATCAATAAAAAAAAAAAAGAAAATTCATTCAAAGTATATAATCTGTCCTTCTAAGTCCGTCGCATACTATACTGCCGTTCCGGAGCGGGGCGGAAGGGATAGAAAGCGAAAAATCCGTCCGCTTCACCCCGCCCCAGCTGTAGGCGCTTCTCCATTGTAAAAGCATTGAATCGGAACAGGCGGATTTTTGCGATGCAATGCGGCCCGTTCCGCCCCGGTACTAGTGTGCGCTTATCTAAGTCTACATGTATTTAGTACACATAGAACTAAATGCAACTGAATATCATGTTACTTGGCCCTGTAACTTTAGAGTGTTAGCTATCAGAATATAAAATTACAAAGCCCCGCGGCAGCACTACCTTGTAACAATTTACGTTGCACAAAAATATCGAAACATTCACGACCACAAATTTAAAAAAATATCGCTTACAACGTGATGAACCGAAGGTCAAAATCCCGGTAAACTATTATATAAAAAAATTTTTTAAAACACACAAATTAAAATGAAATCATTTGAAAGTTAACCGAGGACTGCGCGTGACTCGACACTCAGTGAGCTGTATAAACATACTCGAGTGAAGTGTGCTCTTGAAAAATACCACTAATTTGTAACTTGTTGAGTTGACATGAATGTGAAGCAATGGCTGTTGGGAGAATGTCAAGATTTTCAATAGCTTCAAAACTATTGGCAAATTATTTTAATATCTAATCGACTAAAATATAGTAAACAACTATTACAACTTAAGGTAAATGTATTATTTTTACCAGAAGTCAAAAGATTTTAACTGACATCTAAATTCATAATTCCAAGTGATTTTCATGGTCTGTAAATTATACATTTTAAGGACAAGTATGTATTAATACGTCAAACTTTACAACAGATGTATTGTTTTGTTTTATATTTCACTAGGTGTAAAGTAAAAAATTTAGGTATTGTTGAGAAGAGAGATTGAAATTTTGTCTTGTTGGAACATAAGTTATTTTCTCCGCCAAGACAACGTGTGTTAAACCTACCAACAATCCCATTTAAAATATACAATAGAGAAGTAATGCAAATATGTTTCTTTGGAGGGGCTAATGCATTTGGTACTATTCGAAGAAACGTGCCCCTTAAGGGTCTGCTCCAGTAAACGAGAAATTCACCGGAACCCAAACGCCTCTCACTATATCCCTATCTAAACAGTGCAATTTCTTGTGCTGACATTGCCTCATTTCAAACCATTTTATAAGTCTATCTTTTCTAATTGAGAGTTGAAAAAAAACTGAATATTCTTTATAAAATTTCGGATCCGGCTTGCAAATTATTTTTCGTCGTTAATTTTTTATTGTGTTAGGAAAAAAATTCAAACTTTGTACTTACAAAATGTCAAAATCAAAAGCATTTAAAAAAAATGTAAATTGCAAGACGGATGCGTATTGTGACTGTGCTTAAAATGAGACCTTGCAAACAATTGTATGATAAAAAATAAACGAAATAAATGGTTTGAAATTTAACATTGCTCTTATGGGATAAAAATCCAAGATGGCTGCCACTACAGCAGACCCTTAATGTACAAGACTCCTCGGTTTATCCGTATTACACCCAACCTCATTTCTTTGTCCCACAATCCGCGCAATGAAACCCGTTCACTGACGGTAGAATTTACTTCAATTATCTAGGCGGGATATGACTTTCGTACATTTGTGACACATCTGCACTTCTTGATTCATTCAATATGCTAAGATAAAATTAGACAGAAGGCTGAAAGACCCCTAGCCTTTTAGAATTTGGGCAAGAGAGACAAAGAAGGAGAGATTAAAAGTAATGGAACCTAACCCGTGACAAGATGAAGAGAATTGCAGATGACTACCGACTTGTCAGGAAAAGAGAGTTTCATCCCCTCTTCCCCAATTACAAAAGTTAATATTTATTTTTGTTTAGATGAGCTACAAGATTAAATTAATGGAGAAGTTTATATAATTTATTACATTGATTCTTAATTTTTACACAATCCAAATTTTATTCTTCTTCTTACGAATAGTTAGTTAGCATGCAAAATTTGGCTGCACTCGAACTGCCACAAATTTTGGGTTCATCTGAAACGCACGAACTGCCACAGTCATTAGAGGGGATTAGAAAGGGTCATTTCGCAAGATAAGAAACACACGAACTGCCACAATGGTTCGGTCAGGTAGCGGCTACAAGTGAGGGAAAAACGGGAATTATACTCCCGCGGTTATCCCTCGATGATATTCCTGCACATTACTTATATTTCAAACATAAGTCAGGGAAAAACGGCTAAGGCTGTGAGTAATAACCATTGTTTTCAATCGGCCTCAAGAAGTCAAAGAAGTGATAGCTCAGCATCGAGACAAAAAAATATTGCAACAGGAGCGTTTTATTTCCAATCAATATTGCATTTAATAGTTTCTAGTATCAAGAATCCTTTAAAAATAACTGTTATTAACATAGCACGAAGTTAATAAACCTAACCTAACCTAACCTAACCTAACCTAACCTAACCTAACCTAACCTAACCTAACCTAACCTAACAAACATACTGTTTAACAAATCTAAACCCATCAATAGTCAAACACTCCTGACCCCTTTCACTCAACACCACACTAAATTCCGGAAGAGACATCTTCCCACTGTTAGGTATGTAACAAGACTGTTTAATGCCTTCGAAAATACCAGAAAAGAAGACAAGTATGTGGGTGGGGGGATGGGGGTAACCGAGGGAGTATAATTCCCGTTTTTCCCTCACTTGGAGCCGCTACCTGACCGAACCCTTGTGGCAGTTCGTGTGTTTCTTATCTTGCGAGTTGACCCTTTCTAATCCCCTCTAATGACTGTGGCAGTTCGTGCGTTTCAGATGGACCCAAAATTTGTGGCAATTCGTATGTCCCCCAAAATTTTATTCATAGACCTACTAATTAAATCCTGATTTTAGAAACTCATCTCATTATATATTTTATATTAAAGTTTTTAATAGAAAAACATGTTTCTCAATTAAAGTAATTCAATTTTGATCATTTTAGTTAAAGGTGTTGCTTGACCTGTCAAAAGTTATCCAAATATTATATAATATATTATCCATGTCTTAATGAAAATACAATAAAACGTTAGATAACTGTCATTAATAATTGAACATTTCCTCAAAAACGTGCTTTGAAGGGATGGGTGTACAATAGAGTCCCGAACTGTTTAGGACCGAACACTGTTCGGTTTAGCAGGAATTCGGAATAGGCGGATTTCATGAATAATATCAACGTATTATCTTTGCGGGGACATCTGCTAGTGTCTGTTCTATACAGCGTTGATCGGCTCGGAGGAAAGAGAGGAGGAAGTGAACGCTCAAACTGAACTCACATCACACGTAGATGCAGCAAATGCTCTTGATCTCGCCTTAATGTAAGTTTGCAACATCCGTTTTTTCCTTCCGTTGAGTTACGATTCTGTTTTCTTCTAAAAACGGAAGGGAAGGGATAGGTTGTTCGAACTGTCCGTTTTATCATACCGCAGTCTGTCTGTTAATACCGAGTCTGGCTTGGAAAAAGATCGAGAAAAAATAAAATTCCTTCGAGGTAACGAAAACAGAGGAGAAAAACGGATGAAGGCAACTAGCAGGGGGCAACAACACTATTTGTGCCTACCTGTTGTATCTAATCCTTCCTTCTTTCTGACGAACCCGGTATCCGTGTCACGGGACACTTGTTGCAGTAGCTTCCTTCCCGCAAAACACGAAGGAAACCCCAGCTTTCATTCCAATTTAGTTTCAGGCGTTTTCATCAAGCATAGGCTCTATGTATATCTCTATTATACTTATTTGAATAACAATAAATGTACGTTTTTTCACAACGTCTTTTTGATTTCTCCTGTTTTTATGTTAAAAAATCGGTATTTTTTCTGAACTCTGTTTGGATTTTTGGAATAGTGGGGTTCGGAATAGCGGGACTCTACTGTACTGTGGTTTAAATAGAGGAAATCTCAACTTCAATTTGTACTCCTTTAATTTGCTAAGCTTCTTGGGACACAATAGTCTACATAAAACCTTTGTTTTGGTTTTAATGTGTTATTTTCCAACGGCTAACTTGAGAATTACCGCACTAATTAAAAATAATTTTTAATTTTCTGTTAGAATTCAAATCAAGTACCAACCTTTACATTGAAAAAACATAATGATTTTGTAGAAGAAAACGTGTAGTTCTTAATATAAACATCTGTTATTTTTTATTTTTCAGTATCAATAATTACTCATAAAACGAAAACTTCAGCTGTCTGTTTTTTTTTTTATCAGCGATAACCCAATTACCGCTAACTGTAGCTTTTTTTTAGGCGGAAAAATGCATTTACGCATGCATAACGGACAGAGACACTCCGCATGCACCTTCACTGGGGGAAGCGTCAGCAGCGATCTGAAACTCACTTAAATATAAAATAAAGGCAAACAGGTTAGTGTCAATCTTGAATGGAGTCGCAGCGTGAAGAAACCTATAGCGGGTCGTCCAGGATAGCGGCAGGACGGGGCCTACCATCTTCTATCTAAGATATCGAGTCTCCTGCAGATCTCGGCTATATGAAGATAGCCTGAGTTGCGTGCATCCTGAAACAGTTTAGTGGCACATCTTGTAGCAAAAACTTCTAGGGTAGGGATACCGGCTGACCCTAGAATGGTAGAGTTCCTCACGTACCATGGCTGATGCGTGAGTCTGCGAAGAGCAGTAGTCTGAAGAGTCTCCAATTTATTCCTGCTGGATTTGCTAGCAA
>JAGFPH010000461.1:0-37401 GCA_018207615.1 Philaenus spumarius
AATCAATGATGTTCGGCGGTGGTTGGGAGTCGATATCTTAAGAAATGCGGAAAAAATTAGGGGGGGGGACATGTAAACTCACTCTGTATAACTTCTGAAAAGGGGCCATAGGGATTTCAGAAGCTTGAAATTTTACGCGAGTATTTGGGATCTGTTAAGATTGCTGGCACTTCACACAGGACTTTACTCATGTTTTACACAGTTGAAGGGCCGGGATGGAAAGGCCACCGGCAGTAGGTCACCATTATAGTCTTGGGATAAGGACACTCCCGAAGCCACCCCTGAAGCATCTGCGTGGACTATAAAAGGTTTGGAAAAATCTGGGAGTTGTAGAAATAGGTTACTTGTTAGGGCCCTCTTCAAAGAATTAAAGGCACGAGCTCCTGTTTGGGGGCCCACTCAAATCTAATGGATTTGTGTTTTAGTTGAATAAGGGGTCATGATAAATTGGCAACATTTTTTATAAATTTGGAATAAAAGACAGAGAAGCCTAAAAATAGAGCAACCTCTTTAAGGTTTTTTTGCCTAGGATAATCAGCAATTTGCTGTACCTTGTCGGGATGGAGGGATATTGATTGATTTTTGAATACATGGAAAAGGAACTGAATATTATTTGCAGCCTTGGTTAATTTCTTGGGGTTGACGGTAAGTTCAGCGGACTGTAGACGATTGAGACTGTCTCTACCTTGGAAAGGTCGTCGACAAATGTGCCATCAGAGTATACACACAAATCATCAAAAAAGCTAAAGATGGATGTATAATTAATTAGGGATGGGTCGATTCTCGATTCCAAAAGTCAATTCCACCGATTCTCGGCACTGGAATCGGCATAGAGTCAATTCCGTGAAAGTCGATTCTGATTCCATCGATTCCGAGCTGGCCACTACCGATCTCTGCAAATAAGTTCGTGTACGCGATCGCTATGGCCGCCGATATTGCCCGCCGATTGCCGGATTTATATTTTGTCGTTAAATTCCATTTCATTCCAACTCTACCGCTACCAGGGCTACTGCGAATGCGCTATCAGTACTGGACTGGACTCACAATGTAGATTCGAAGTATTCCGCGAATTTACACTGCACCAAAGTACAATTGAGTAGCCGAAGCAGCCGTGACCGCTACTTTGAGCCGTTAGTAGCGATTGCTTTGTGTGCCTGCAAAGTAGCGAATACAAAATACTGATTACAGTACTTCCGACACACCGCTACTACGTTTGAGCGCGTAATTATCATTTGATAGGTTATGGTATGAATGTTGTTTAAAGTTATAATTATGAGATTTTAAGCGAGATTGATTACGAGTTTGTTATTTGTTTGTTACCTCAATGTGTTTGTGCGGTTGACTATAATTTCTGTATTTTTTAGGTAAATAGGGACTTTCATGCAAGCACAGAAAAACTTACCGGGCGAGTTATGTACAATATTGTTCATTATACTACACCGATAAAGCAACATACTTTTAATCAAAACATATTTTTATAAAAAATAAAAGTATTTTCGACACTTCGAAAATACAGTGTAGGGTATCCCTTCATATGTTTTTGGGTGCGGGAAAATTGATTTTGAGAGTTTAAAAGCCGTAGTGCGTCGGGTTTACGTATTTGGGTAAAACTTTTGAAAATATTGGGTAAAAATTTTGAAAATCCAGTGTCGGGTATCGTTTTGTATGTTTTTGAGTATGGGAAAACCGATTTTGACAATTAAAAAGTCATAGCGCTTCGGGATCATGTTTTTGGATCAAAATTTTGAAAATTCAGTGTTTGGTATCGTTTATATGTTTCTAGATACACGAAAGCCGATTTTGACAGTTAAAAGTCGTAGCGCTTCCGGGTCACGTTTTTAGTCAATATTTTGAAAATACAGTGTGGGGTATCGTTTTATATGTTTTTGGGTAGGCGAAAACCAATTTTGACAGTTAAAAATCGCAGCGCTTCGCGGTCACGTTTATGGATCAAAATTTTGAAAATACAGTGTGGGGTAACATTTTATATGTTTTTGGGTACGGGAAAACCAATTTTGACAGTTAAAAAGTCGTAGCGCGTCTGAGTCACTTTTTTTGATAAAATTTTGAAAATTCAGTGTAGGGTATCGTTTTATATGTTTTTGGGTACGGTAAAATCGATTTTGACAGTTTAACCCTAGAACCGGCAGACGGTACATAATGTACCATAACTCCAACACATTTGTAAAGAGTGATTGTATTGAATATTTGACCCACTAAAAATCTTCCAATCTCAAAAAGACAAACACCATTGGAAAGGTAATGTTTCAAACTTTAATTTTTGTATTTACAATTTATTTCTAAAACGTATATTTACATACATAATCATCGTTGCAGTTTATTAGTTTTCTACAAATCAATCGGCGCCCGAAAATTCATACAAAACATAACGAAATAACTCAACTTTCGTCAATCTCTAAAGCCCGCCCAGTAGGTTTTCTTAGTTAAACCTATGGATCGATGGATTCATCACAATTTCCCCTATCCAAAACTTCCATCCAATCAAAAATCGGACAAAAAGTTCTAGAGTTGTGGGGCATTTTGTAGACCTTTGCAATTGGTCAGTTTTCCAACCAATAAACAGCGTTACTTATTTCACGTGATATCTGTGTGACCACAATAGTTTTTTAGGGATATTTTGGTATCTTTGTAAACATAATGCTTCAAGCTAACTTTCCCTGTAAACCAAATATGCTATATTTGAACAGTGTAGGACCGTGGGAAAGTGACTGCTAATACGGTCTCATCTAACGTTTGAATCTGAAGCCTAACGAACTTTTACAACATGGCTAGACATAGGAGTTTGCGCACGCATCGTGTATAGCATGAACAAGCGAGAGATTTCTACATTTTTTCTCTCTTTTGTTATTCAAATAATTCTAAGTCAAACACTTCTAGGAAAAGATAATTTACAAGGACACAGTTCAATTCTTTGATTTATTCTCTACACTTTGTTATAATAATATTTCATTTTTGGGCAAAGCATATATTAGTAAATTACATTTCAAACTTAGCATACGTTTGATAGCAGTCTTGTAGTAGGAACATAAAAACTCGTGTTTTCAAAATAAGAAATTTTAAAATGTTAAATGTTTTTATACAGTTCTATTTAGAACTAAATAACAAAACTTTTTTATATTTATGGAAAAAATTACAAAAAATGTTTACTACTTTTTATGTAGACTTAAAGTTGAAATTTTATTTTTCGAAACTGAACATTTTTTGTTTCTTGAGCTAATAACTTTGTAAATTTTACATCTATCATTTTTTTACTGGCATATATAAATCTTTTGAACCTTTTTCTACAAAAAAGCTATGGAACACTTTTGGATTGGGGTTCATTTACTATTTTTGGCAAATTTTTTAATAAATGCTTGCACACGCCAAATAATCCGTTTTCGTTAAAGCTGCCGGTTCTAGGGTTAAAAATAGTAGCGCTTCGCGATCACGTTTATGGATCAAAATTTTGAACATTCAGTGTGGGGGTATCGTTTTATATGTTTTTTTGGTACGGGAAACCAGATTTTGACAATTAAAAAGTCGTATAGCGCGTCGGATTCATGTTTTTGGATAAACATTTTGAAAATTCAGTGTGAGGTATTGTTTTATTTGTTTTTGGGTATGGGAAACTCGATTGTGACAATTAAAAAGTCGTAGCGCGTCGGAGTCATGTTTTTGGATACAAATTTTGAAATTTCAGTGTGGGGTATCGTTTTATATGTTTTTGGGTACAGGAAACCCGATTTTTACGATTAAAAAGTCGTAGCACGTCGGAGTCATGTTTTTGGATCAAAATTTTCAAAATACAGTGTGGGGTACCGTTGTAATGTTTTAGGGTACAGGAAAACCGATTATCACAGTTAAAAAGTCATAGCGCGTCGGGATTACTTATTTTTTAACTAAATGTAACAAATAAAAAGTAATTTTAACTTAAATTTTTTTTCAATTCGTGTGTTCTGTCCAGCCGAGCCGAAGTCTCGAAAAAGTGTTCCATCTTTTCACTGGTTCTTTGTAAATTAAACTGGAGAACGGTAAACTCAATTTAATGTTTGTTGTTTCTTGTTGTCATGCCCCCTCAACGCCACCGCTCTCGACCCTTTTGTTTGTGTGGCTGCATATACTATACACTTTATTCTTATAGCTGTCGTACCAGGCTTCGTTCAGGTAAATAAGTAACACTATTGTATAGCAGTCGTACTTGGCCCCATTCAGATAAATATGTAAAACTTGTTTATAGCTGTCGTAGCAGGCTTTGTTTAGGTAAATAAGTAGAATTTTTGTACAGTTTTCGTACCTGGCTTTGGACAGGTAAATAAGTAAATCTATTTATAGCTGCCATAACTGGTTTTGTTTAGGTAAATATGTAAAACTTTTTTATAGCTCTTGTACCTTGCTTCGTTATGGTAAATAAGTAAAACTTGTTTATAGCTGTCGTACATGGCTTCGTTCAAGTACATAAGTAAAACTTAAAAAAAAATTGTGGATGAAATATTAAATATAAGTTGTGTTGACCACGACCGCACAACTGTGTGGGTTGCCACTTGGAGGGTTAAGCGATAAAATTACCGGGAATGAGATTACAATTTACCGAAAAAACTGGGAATTATGCATGATTTTTTGCCCCTCGGCTTTCCACCGGGTCTATGCAGATAGAAAACATCTTTTTCGGTGCAGTATAGTGAAAAAAATATCCATATACATTTTTTAAAGAATCCAAATCAGCAGTTTTATGTAAGTTCCTCTTAGTTCGATAACAATATTAAAAAATAACATTAACGTTAAAGAACCATTCAGTTAAAATTAAATAACAATGTTTACTCCCCTTTACAATTTTATGGTCATTGGAATCGATGGAATCGAGAATCGGGAATCGATTTCTTGGAATCGGTATCGGAATCGATAAATTTGAGAATCGACCCATCCCTATAGTTAATATATCGGAAAATCTTTTTGATTAGCCATGTGAGGACTAATCCTTTACTAGCTAATCCAAAGGGTACGAAATTAAAGTGGTATTGCCCAAATGGTACAACAAAAGACATATTACTTACAGGACTCTTCAGCCAGTGGAATCTAGAGGTAGGCCTGGTTAAGGTCTAGTAAAGCATTCATTCTGAATCCTTCTTCTTGATCGCAATGTTGAATTTAAGAATTATAACATTACCTTGCATTTGCGATCTAGGCATCCTGTATACAGAGTGTTTGAAAAGTCTGGATACGGCTTAATATCTCAAAATGTACGAGTCTTATGGGATAGAAATAAAAGCAGTTATTCACATCCATAAAATAACTACTTTTTGGCAAGTTTGAAATTTTTGTCCGCCATCTTGGAATGAACTTCATTTTTTTAAATGGGAAGGTGGTCATGTGATACATAATTTCGATGTAGAATTTCAAGAGAAAACCAACGGTGAAATTTTCACATCCATATCTTTAACCGATTAAAAATGGCGGCCAAAAACATCGAAATCGAGTTTTCCGATTTTGGCCCTGTTTGCTGTACTATTTTTTTATTAAAATATTAATTATTTTTCTTTTTTGATTCAGAATTACATAAGCTTTCAAACGACATGCTACACAACTGTATTTAATTCAACCACTCGAAATAAATTTCGAAAAAATCAAAATGGCTGCGACTAAATTTTTTTAAATACTCCCAAATATCGCTGTGTGGCATATCGTTTGAAAACTTATTTAATTCTGAATCCAAAAAGAAGAATAATTAATATTTAAAAAATATAGTACGGCAAAGTGGGGAAAAATCGGAAAACACGATTTTGTTGTTTTTGGCCGCCATTTTGAATCGGTTAAAGATATGGATGTGCAAATTTCACAGTTGGTTTTCTCTTGAAATTCTACATTGAAATGATGTATCACATGACCACCTTCCCATTTAAAAAAATGAAGTTCATTCAAAGATGGCGGAACCAAGATGGCGGACAAAAATTTCAAACTTGCCAAAAAGTAGTTCTTTTATGGTTGTAAATAACTGATTTTATTTCTATCTTATAAGACTCGTACATTTTGAGATATTAAGCAGTACCCAGACTTTTCAAACACCCTGTATTTCGACCTCCTGGGTCATTAACGAGTCTTCTTAATACAGTAGAGTCCCGCTATTCCGAAGGGGGATTTCATGAATAATATCAAGGTATTGACTTGTTAAGGCGTAAATTAAGTGCGGGGAGTCTGCTAGAATCAGTTCTATACAGCATCGATCGGCTCGGAGGAAAGCGAGGAGGAGGTGAACGGTCAAACTGAACTCATATTACACGTAAACGCGGCAAATGCTCTTAATGGTTAGTGTAGTTTACACCATCCGTTTTTTCTTTCGTTTCATTATGATTCTGTTTTTTTTTCTTAAAACGGAAGGGAAGGGATAGGTTGTTCAAACTTTTGTCATCCCGCAATCTGTCCGTTAGTACCGCATCGTCTTAAAAAAAGATCAAGAAAAAATCAAATTAGTTCGAGATAACAAAAACTGAGGAGAAAAATGGATGAACGCAACCTGCAGGTGGCAACTGGCAACAACACTACTAGTGTCTAGCTGTTTGTATCAAACCCTTCCTTCTTTCTGAAGGACCCGGTATGCGTTTCACCGGATGCTTGTTGCGGTAACTTCTTTCCCGCAAAACGAATGAAAAATGTGAAGGAAACAAAACCAGCTGTTAGGCGTTTTTATCAAGCTTAGGCACTATGTATGTCTCTATTTAACTTATTTGTATAACAATAAATGTACTTTTTTCACGAATGTCTTTTTCATTTCTCCTGTTTTTATATGTTAAAAAAATCGTGATTTTTCTGAACTCTGTTCGGAATAGCGAGACTCTACTGTACATTTACACGCACATACACATTACACTTCACATTAAATATATGACTTGTCAATTGATTTCAGAATTGATTTAAAATGTGGATGCATCCCGCGTCGTCAATATACAGGACGCCTAGATCGTAAATGCAAGGTAATGATATTCTTAAAGTCTAGTAAAAGTGTGAAGTTTTGGCTGCTAGGTGGTCACTGATCAGGTGTTATACAACAAATTTGTGGCGACGCATAAGGAAATCGGACCTCTTGACTCTGGAAGTCATCACATGCCCTGGTTTTATGCAAAAAATTGCAAACCAGGACGATTGGGTGGGGCAAGGTTGAAGCTACCAAAAATGATAAATCACACGAAAGGGTTCCCATTTTCATATGGAGAAAAACTTCCATTCTTAAAGATATTATTTGGCTATTTGCAGTGTATACTGATAGCTGCACAGGTTCAACTCGCCGTGAAAAAATTGGCGATAGATTTGTAAAATGCCTGACTGATTAAAAAATAAGTTGAACCTGTGTCAACACGACATGTAACATCTGGCCGGTGTTAGGATTAGTCAAGGGAGGGTAGGTTTAGTTATATTCATTATTAGAGTTAATATATTTAATGTAAAGGTATTGAGTTGTATAAGACAGACGCGGAAGATATAAATCCGGAAATATCAACAAAGTTGGGTAAGAGATCGTGCAACATGGAACACGGTACTAGCGCAAGGGAGCAATGGTCTAGCTTGAGAATATCAACACGGAAGCTAAATGGATTATATAAACATAATCCTAATCTAGAATCAAGGCCAATTTTCTACGCGGGAGGCCGAGGGCCAGTGAGTGGACGTTGGTCCGGTGGCCAGTGAGTTGAAAGGCTGCGAGTTGGGCCAGTCTTGCTACGTTAGAGGCCGGGGGATTGAGGCAGGTTAGCCTCGCAAGAATCTCTACACGGATCGAAGTTTGGACCATTGGGGTGTCTGGAAGAGCCATCACGAATCGAGTGACGTGATGCACTAGGACGTATTGAAAACAACATACTGAGTGAGCAAAACAGAGTATTTTGGTCTATTATTAAAGTCACATTGGGTTTAGAATTTGGGGTTGATACCATAATCATAATTTGTTTTAGTTGCCGATACCTTTCTATCTAGTAATTTAATTAAGATAATTATTCACATTATTTTAGAACCACTAACATATTGTATCAATTTATAAGAGAAGGTGAATTTCCCATATGTTTAAAGTTTTCAAGGGTAGTACCAATATTTAAAAAAGGGTAATAGTAAAGAGCCGAAAAGTTACCGTCCTATTTCATGTATTCCGGTAATGGCAAAAATAATGGAAAAAATTCTAAAGAAGCAAATATGTGCTCATTTTGAGGGTTTAAATTTGTTCAGTGACAGTCAGTTTGGATTCAGAAATGGGGAAATATTTCTCAGAAAAGTGTTTTAAAACCTTTTATAGTGCATTTGTATAGAGTTTGAACTGTAAGAAACTCAGATTTTGGAATAACTACCTACTATTTCATTTTGAATGATATTTTTACTTTTATCAATATATTATCAACCTAAAGCAATTTTCTTGTTGGTGAAGCAAATGCAAATAGGTTTTAGTACAGAGAACAAACACTTATGCTCTCTTGTTTGTTTTTCTTTTAACAGCTTGTGTGCTAACAGCTCTTGGAGTGTTTTCGCAGACATTTGTTCAGTCCATCAAAAATATGCAACAAAGACACTAGGCTATATATATATTACAACGGAAAGCCTAGACGTTGCGAGCACCAATTTTATCGACGTTCAGTCCCACTTTGCGGGCGACAATTTTACTCTAATTTGGCCCCACTTTGCAACGCAAGCTTCCGTTATAAAATAAATTACATTCACCTACTGGAAGGCAAAATGCTACTTTCTTTTTTCACCCAGGTGAAGCAACTTAGTTTTGAATAAAATTTTGTTTATTCTAATCAACAATTAATTTTACAACTTCCAGAATTTAACATCACTAGCTCAGTTAATTTCAACTCTTGTTTACCCTTTTGGTAAATCTCAGAGACGTGAGAACACTGAAACTGCCTTAGTAACGTATTTGTGCTTTTAATAACCTTTTCATATATTTACTATTAATTGTATAAAACACAGGACATAATAATGGATAATCATCAACACAGGTAATTTAAAACTCAAGTAAATTTTGTTCTGTAAATAAATGATAAGTTTTATTTATCAAAAAGCCAAATTAAAATAAAACTTTCAATTAAAATGTTAATATTTTTCTTTAAGAATTTTTCTTTCAAACAATAACGTTTACACTTAATTTAACACAATTATTACACAAATAGACAGAACGTTCTAATTTACATTTACTTTGTCTTTTTACTGATTTAATATATGATTTGATTTATTTTTAAATTTAACTTTACTTTTAATGACTCTACTTTATTTCTATGAATTTAAATTTTAAAATAATTCTCAAGAGATTTATTAAACTTATCCTACCTAACCCAGTATATGAAATAAATCTTTTTAAATTTAACTTCAGGCAAATTTTGGGGACAAGATATAATGTAACATACGCTTTTCACAAACCTTAGGTTTGCTTGTAGTAGTCCTGAAGTTGTATGCGGTTAGTAGGTTCGGTTCCTGGTTGTAGTCAGGTTTCCCTCGGGTCGTTCGTCTCGCTATTCCATCAGAAGTCCAGATTCATGTATCGTCCTGTACTTCGATTACTGCGTAGGTGTCTTGAAGTCCAGATACGTGAGAATCTTATTAAGAAGTTTCATGAAGACGAAGAATTTTTAAGAAGCACTATTAAGAATTTTTGAAAAGCCTTGAGAAAATTTATTAGAGAAGAATTTTTTCAAAGAAGAAAAGAAAGCGTTTGACGCGTCATCGGCTTATATATGGTTTTCTCCTACCACTTTCACCGTTGATTTTAGTGATTTTTTAACTTTCCTGAAACTTAACTTTTTTCAAAGTTTTTTGGTACTGGCTTGTAGTATAAATTATTTCATGAATTGTCATGTTATTTTCATCCTTTTTCTTCCATAACTTTCTTCCCAATCTCGTTTTTTAACTTTGTGACTTTCCCCCGGAAATTTCTTAGGCTTCTCCCTCCTACTCTCTTGACGTTGGCCTGCTGTTTCCATGGTCTATTGTCTTTCTCAATTTCCTAATAACTTTTGTAGTTTTGCTCCGATTTTGAATTTCTTTGAAGATTCTTAATTAGCATGATGTCTTCTTTCTTATCGAAGTCGAATCGTTGTTGTGCGATTTTCCATTCTCTTTTTATGTTAATCTTAATTTTTTGCTTAACGTTTTTTGAAAAAGTTTTTCATTTTTTACTTTTTTCAATTTTCCTTTTGACACCTTCATTTGACCTGTGAATTTTGTCCATGGCCGCAGCTTCACTTTGTTTTTCCTTTTTGAAGTAGTTTTTCTGGGACTTAGCAATTTTCGATTTTTCTCATTTTTTGTTTTAATTTTACTCCCGAAATTTATTTCAAATACTGGTGGTTTACAATACAATATAATACCTATGACTCTATTTAATCTCTTTATTAACCTTAAAAGTTAATTTTACTTTAAACTCTTTATTTTTCAGTGTGAAATTTGTCACCTTTTCAACTTAATTAATTTTAATGTTCTCTTTATTTTCTCTTATAAAACTTTCTTTTTTTAATAACCTGTTTACATTTAATTTACTTTAAAACTCTTTTTTCAATATTTTAACTTTATGCAAACTTTGCACTTTTCTCTAAAATCTTTAATTCTCAAAATTATGAGTTTTGTCATATAACATTTCTTTCTTGAAATTTCTCCTTAACTTTTAACACTCATAACTTAATCAATTTTTCTATCTACGATTCAGGAATAAGATGACCAATACACACGTTTTTAACGTTGGTTAATGCATTAACCAAATAATATTCCCAAATTCGTAAATTCCTAGATTTCGGTTATTCCCACAGAAATCAGTTTTTTCAGGCTAAGTTAACTTTCCTGCTCATTCTTGTTGAGGTCAAGAGTCGGGTTTTGTTTGCATACGACACTCCTATCCGGACTTGTCAATTCATAACTTACAAACGGTTGCTACCCGATGCAGACTCGAAAATTCGATTTTTGCAAACTTCTTTTTACAAAACTCAAAATTCCGAATTACAACAGGGTTTTGCCCGTTGTAAGCTGCCCCTCTGTAATATCTGATTTCGGTGACAATCGCCGAAACCTTATGAGATCTCCTCCGAAACAATCTCCTCTCTTATGAGATCGTAAGCCGAGGACGGAAGAGAAAATGCCAGTCTAGGTGGTGGCAGAACAATTGATTTGTTTAAAACTTCCAGGATTTGTACCACCTGTGGATGTAAAGGTTGGTGTGCCGGCTGTGATTCAACCAGAGGCTCCTTAGAGTCTTTTTCCTAGGCTTTTAAGTCTCTTAAAGAATTTGGTTTTTCATGCACGCGAAAAACAATCTCAATTCAACTTCATTGTTTACCCAATATACAAAACAATAAAAAAGATATTGGCAATAACAAACAACTTTGATAAGATACATACACTAAATTTTTTTTTTTTTTTTTTTTTTTTTTTTTTTGGTTTTTAAAGGCGAAAAACCTAGGTGGTTATCATCGCCTGAAACATACACTAAATGCAACAAAACACACAGAAAAAAGGTAATAAATGCAGTATTAATTAAATATATATAAGTATAACACTGAAATAATATTCATAAGAACTTATTAATATCTATCTAATCAGGAATAGCTAAACCCTTTTCACGGTAGGGCAGACATAGTCTCATAATAATAACTGACCAGGATGACCAGGGGAGTTTAAGTAGAAATTAAATATGGGAAGGTGAACAAAAATTTTCAACCAGATAGCAACTTGCCAACAAGATTTTTACTGAGACGATGTCAAATAAATGAAAGTAGAGCTAATGTACCACATTAGCTATTCTGGACAAAATTTTACAGTTTGATAAGGGGGAGAAATATAATCCATCCTTCAAGAAAAATACTTTAGGCCAGCGGTTCCTTAACTTTTTCTTTTGCGACCCATTTTAGCCCATACGTTTTAGCAGCGACACCCTAAAAATAACGTGCATCGTTGTGAGCAGCGAGGGGCTGAGAGAGAGCAGGTGTCTGTGAGAGGGGTGGGACAAAGGAGCATGGCAGAGGCAGTGGGCGGGGCGGAGGGAGCATCCAGCCCAGTTCGAGTTGAGCAGTGGCTCGAGCACGTACGTGTCTTGTATTTTGTTCGCTCGCGTATTGTTTGATTTTGTTAAGTTTGTTAAGCGTGCAGGGCCTACGACTTCTCATGATGGTCATGAACAGAAGAGGGTAAAGGTGAGAAAGTATAGTGACTGTTATATTAAGTATGGATTTACGGTGCTCGGAAATCGGCCACAGTGTGTTATTTGCAGCGAGTTGTTATCGGCCGAGAGTATGAAACCTTCCAAGATGATTCGCCATTTAGAAAGTAAACATTCCAGTTTTAAAGACAAGCCAGCAGATTTTTTTTGAACGTAAGTTAACTGGAAATAATATGAGCAAAAGTGCTTTGTTAGCATCGTATCAAGTGGCTGTACGAATAGCAAAGAAATGTAAACCACACACGATTCCTGAAGAGCTCATTTTACCTGCTGCTCAGGATATGGCTTCAACTATGATCAGCCCAGATGCAGCTAAGAAGCTTTCCACCATCCCTCTGTCGAACAACTCGGTGGGGAGGCGCATTACCGAGATGGCTCAAGACATAAAGGATCAGTTGAAAACAAAATTGCAGAAAAGTGACTACTCTTCCATTCAAGTTGACGATTCTACAAACGTGTCGAGTTTGGCGCAGTCTATGTGCTTTGTTCGCTTTGAGGGTGACGGTAGTGTGGAAGAAGACATTTTACTTTGCAAACCTTTGCCTGACCACGCAACAGGTGAGGAAATGTTTAAAATGTTCATGTCTGCAACCGATTCGCTTCAAATTGACTTTAAAAAGTGTATTTCAATCTGCAGTGATGGTGCCAAAGCAATGACTGGGAAAGACAGCGGTTTCGTTGAGACGGATGAAAAATGTCATGCCTAATGCCTCTTGGGTTCATTGTTTTCCGCATCACCAGGCATTAGCTTCAAGGTCATGCCCACTGAGCTAAAAACGGTGTTGAACGAAACTGTTAAGTTGGTTAATTTTGTAAAAAGCCTGCCATTACAGTGTCGACTGTTATCACGGTTATGCGAAGAAATGGAGGGGTTTTCTCGAGTGTTCACTTTACGCTCTGAGCTTAACCTTCCAAGTGCTGACTATATTGCTCTTTAGTGCTAAGGGTTTTTTTTGGTTCCGTGCATGCTTATTAACTAAAATCATTATAAAATATTCACTAACAGTGAAGTAAGACTTATTATACATCATTTCAATCACAATTACATGCTCTTAACAGTAATAAATAGCTTTAATAGGCTTACCTTATAATTTTTATCCTTTTTTTTGTTGACCAAAGTAGAAATTTAAAAAAAAAATTGTTTGTGTTCTAAAACCTCTCATTCAAAATATGTAAAAAAAAGCAATGTAGAAAATACAATATAGCCAAAAGTTGCATAATTTTATGGTGAATAGAAATATACATAACACTACTACTTCGCTGTAAAAAAAACTTTTTGTCTACACAAAAAAAAAACTCTGTTTTTTATAAAAAAATTGCTTTTCTGCACAAAGAAAAACTTGCCTCTAAAGATATAAAAGTACTGTTTAGGCCCAATATTTATGGTTTTAATTTGTTATAAAGGAATAACACACACATTATATACAAGAAGAAGAAAAAAGAAAAAATATTTACAGTTCAAAGTCTCTAAAAGTCACTATTTTCACGCCCCTGTAATAGCACTTGAATTGCTAGGTTAACTCATAATTACTTCAAAAATGAATAAACATTTACAAAAACAAATAAAAATAAACTGATCTAAACTGAAACTAAAAATTAATAACAACTAGTGGATAAACAAACAAAATCCGAGTTCCGAGCGTCTATCTACGCGTACTACACGACTAGATAGTTGATTTGACAATTCTGCCGAAGGTTTGTTTGAGTCGATATCGCTATGAAACTCTGAATTATAATAAAGAGATTCTTTCCAAACACAACCATACATAGACGTATCCGATTGTATTAAAAATAGCGGCATTGTACACATTTACAAAATGTGTTGCTCAAACTTTGCATATGCGACGTTAGCACTTGGAGGGTTAAGATATTTTTTCAAGTTGCAAACAAAGACCTTGCCGGTTTTTTGAGTGACAATAAATGGCTGTTAAAACTTGCTTATTTAGCGGACATATTTCATCATCTGAACGATCTCATACTTTTTGCACAAGACAAAGTCAATTCGTTTTTAAGGAAATTAGCCACTTGGACAACCAGGGTTGAGAAGAATATATTTGAAAACTTTGAACTGACAAATGAGCTAATCACATCCCTTGATCGAAGCGATGAATACTATCCCGACATTGACAACCTGTCCAAACTGGTTACTACTCATTTGCAAGGTCTACAAGAGCAGATCCTTAGCTACATTCCCGAGGATCAACACACCGGTTGGAACTGGGTGCTTAACCCCTTCAACGAGCAGGCTGTGAACGAGGCAGACTTAAACCCACTGATGACAAACTCATCGAGCTATCCTGTGATAAGACTTTGCAACTGTCCTTCAGTACCCAAGATGTTGACAAGTTCTGGCTACAAAGAAGAGCTGAGTATCCAAGCTTAACATCAGTGGCTCTGAGAATCATCATGCCCTTTGCAACATCCTACCTCTGCGAACTCGGAATTTCTACATTGGTCAACATTAAAACCAAGGCAAGAAATCGACTTTACGTAGAAGACGTCCTTATTGTATGTGTATCTAAAACTAAGCCAAATTTTAAGAAACTTGTTGACAGAAAACAGGCCCATGTTTCTCACTAAAGAAGTCTCTTTTACTTAGAAATGTGTTAACAATTACATATCAAAATTATTAAATGATTCTGTTTTGTTTTGACAAAATCTGTAAAATATATTGATATTTTGTAAATGTACAAAGTTATTTAATTTAAAATTCCCGATGGCCGTCTAAGTTTAAGTACATAGTTCAACATTATTTGTATACATCTCGCGCCCCTTTCCGAACGGCCCGCGACCCCCAGTTTGGGAACCGCTGCTTTAGGTCATTGATGATCAGGTGCAATATCAAAAACTTCTATGTAATTACAAGCAAGAGTGGTAAAACAACGGTTAAAGAACTGAATCTCTCCAAGTTGTCGTTGCTCCGGGTAACCCATGGAATGTTCCCATGCAGTTGTTGAATACTTGCTTACACTGTACATGATATTTATCTAAACTTGCCACTTGACTGTCGCCTAATATCACAAGGTTGTTGGTGTTATGAGACCTAATTTTACTCATATTTATTTTATAAATAAATATAGACTATTCAAATCAAACTAGTCTGTTTATTTAAAATTAACTTTTTAATTTTATATACATATTCCTCTAATGTAGATAATAGGTGTAACAGTTTAGATAATTTAAATATTACTCCTAAAACAGGTTAGGTTAGATTTTTATGAACTACATTGACACTAAAACTATTCAGTCTAAATCATCATTCTGAAATCATATAACTAGCCTATGACAGCAAAACACAATTAAATATTATTCAACAATGGACTAAATTAGGTCTACTAAAACCAAATAACTCACCAGTAAAAATGCAATTACTTACGGTTATAGTTAGTTTGATTACTGTAGCACGTGCATCATTGAGGATGGCAACATTTTCGTTGAAACACGTTTGAAGTTAGTAAACATATTTGTTGTGAGATTTTGTTTTCAGGTTTTATTTTATCTAGTTACTTCTCACTAGTCAAGCTCAATAGTTATTTATTACCATATTGTGCCCGTTAGGTAGGTAGGCAACAAGTTGCTGTTTGAAATTTGGTGAGCGGTTTAGGGACTAAGTAGATAATTAAACATTTTGAGACTGGCGTCATGTTTACATGACTGCACTAAACTGTCTGCATAGACTACAGTCGCATATATCCGTTTTAGAACTTTAATGTGACTGATATAATTATTTTAGTGACATATGCTGCAATCTATTGGATTTAAAAAGATTTATTATTTGCACTATAGATATGAGGCTGTTAACACCAGAAAGTAGAGAGAATAAAATTATGTTAACAACGTTCACCTTCACTAGGTTTTGTCAAACTGTGTTAGCAACCATTACCGGTTCATCACAATCGTGTGAAAAGTTGTTTGTTCTTGATATGAGGATAAATCTTAATTTATTTAACCCTAGTGACATTTTGCTAAACAAAGAGTCAGGTGATGAATGTGAAAGCGAATGTTCTAGTTATATTTTTATCCCGATAGTATAAATTGAACTGACAATAAATTCAATTCAATCCATAATCGGTTCCTCTCACTATCCACAAAAAAGTTTTTAGAATGGACTAACACACAAAAAAATAATCCGTGATATAGTAATTGTTTTAGAAATTTTATGACAAAAATTGTTTTCAAAATGTGATTACAAAAAAAAATATAGGCTAATAATTATTATAATAACGAATTATTTTTGCAATACTAACTTCATAATTTTGTAAGAAAAAATTTGAGCATGCCATGCGTAAACTTCTTTTTAGACTAGGTTCAGCTCCGCTTAACATCTGGATGCAATCCACGTATCGACCCCTATGGAGTGCTGCGTCTATGAGGAATCCTTTTAACAACTGTTCTAACTTCAAAAATTGACTTAGTTTTGAAAATTCTGCAAAAAAACGCATAACTAATTAGTGTGATAGTTTTAACTTAACTAAAACTATCAAAATAGTTTTACAACTCAACAAAACACACCTAACATTTGGAAAACACAATTTTCACCAATTTTATTGAATCTAAACAAATTTAAGTGACTATATTGTTTGAGGTCTTCACCTTTATGGTCATCATTACCTTAAAACAATTTTGCTCTTGGAATCGAACCCAGTGGAAACCATTGATCTACATTTCTGATGAAGAGTTGTAGAACTTCCTAAAATACTAAACAAAAAGTAGTATAGAAACCTCCTTTTCGTGATAAAACAAAAACAACAAATTATGAACCAAAAACACTTCTTTGTTTTTTAAAGTGTAAACTTCTTCACCGACAGAAAAATTCCTATTATATATATTATATATTCCATAGTTAAGGCATTAAGTGGAACGTGTCATATAACTCTATATATTTAACAATTAATTATGTAGCCATATTTTATACACAATGCCTAACGGTTAATTACCCTAGTCTCATCATGCACACCTTGCCCTGTGTTTCATAGTCACTATCATATAGTATGAACTACATGTTAAGTATAACATAGTAGGTAAGAAAAAATATAAAATTTTGTAACTGAATCAACTAAAATAAATTTTTTGGCTAGGTACTGCAAAACCTTGTCATAAACAAGATGGCGTTGCTATTACACGTACTGATGATTTTGTAATACAGTAGAACCTTGTTAATTCGAGCTAATTGGGGTTGACTGTACCTCGAACTATAAAAAACTTGGAATACGCGGAGAAATGGACAAAAATAAAGCATAACATATTTTTTTATGTTTTAATTAGTCGAAATATTAGAACATTTAATAGTAGAAAATGTTTTGATTTTATCTCTATTACAGCGCCATTCCCCGCTATTACAGTTACTTCACCGACACAGTACTCAGATGCAAGTCTCACCAATGTCTAGTCTTTTCAAGGCATCTAATTTAATTTTAACTGTCACAAACTTTCTTTTAGCTTTTCCACTCATCACTACAAAAACACAATCAAAACTAAAACACTTTTAACAGAAACAGTAAAGAATGCACTCACTAATCGACAATGTTTTACAACACCGATATGCGTAGCGCGCGTACTTCCGTGAGAACTGACAGTTTACTATTGAAATTTATCTATTTTTAGAATAACAAGAGGGGGGAGTATGGCAAGTATGGGATATATGACCGAGCTGACATAAGATATAAGCGGCATTGGCGAGACTCAATGTTGACTCATCACCTACCTGCGAGTGACGGTGTGTCGCCAAGCCCGCCACATGAACACAAGCCAGCCACTTCGATCCCTCGTCACTTTCAATAGATTAGTTGGCATTTTAAACCTACAATGAGGCAGCGGTAACAAAGTAATTTTGAAGGTGCACTACAATCGATGTTTTAAAAGCTTTAAAATAGTCAAAAAAGCTATTTTGTATTTTGCAAACACAGTTCGAAATACCCGGACTATCAAACTACTGTGATTCGGATAAAAAAAACAGTAAACAAGATTTGGCAGTAAAAGAAAAATATAGCACACTTTAACAACAAATACACAAAAACAACACAACTTGAAATATGAAATTATAATACTTATGAGCTAACAACATAAAAAAAGAAAACGGAAAACAATATTTCTAAATCCTATTTTCTTGAGATAAATGACCAGAAACAGATTGAGGAATAAAAAAATGCAGCCTCCATGGTTTGCCGGCTTTGAAGCTGCACATTTCGAAAATTTTAGTAAAAGAAAAAACAGAGATCAAGGGGTCATCAAAAGCAGGTAAATTCTTAATAAATTAAAAACTAATTTCAAATTTTATAAATATAAGAAATAGTTTAAAAGTACTCTGATAATTAATGATTTACATTATAACATAAATATATACTAGTTAAATTTTCACATGCACAACATGTATACAAACATTCACATGCCATAATAACCATAATAATATTTATATCCATTCACACTTCTCTTATACCCATACAAATACATAGCTAGTTTAACATATTAAAACAAACAAAAAAAACACTATACAACAGTATATAAAAACTCCATACTCTTTTCACATCTTTTACACTCACTTTCCATAAATCCAAAAATTATAATAATAATGTATTCCGTCCTATAACACAACCTCTAACAGACTTTCAACACCCTCCTTTGCCCAAAATCCAAATTAAACGTTAGCAGTCACTGTATTCCTAAAAAAAATCACATTCACTCATTGCCTAAATTTAAAACTCAGAATAGCTAATAAACTAAAATGATGTTTAATCATAATCTAATAATGTTATTTTTAAACAGACACAAATTTAGGCCGCTAAAACTATAGAGAATAAACAAGTAATTATTAAATAAATACAAACAAGTTAATCTTTATATGACTTGTAACATATGCATTTCTTCCAATAGAATTGGAAAATACTATAATTTTTTATATTTTTTCATTATTTTTATTGATAATGGTCATCACAGGGAAATAAGTTAACGAAGTAAGATAGCTCAATAAAGCATACAGCTAAATTAATAAAGTAGTTCGATAAAGCAGGCAGCTAAATTTAATGTAAAAACGATTTGAATAAACTAAGAACAAGTTAAAATTACATTGTTTACAAAATTAAAAGTGCGCGGCATGTAAAAAAGGAAGCCGATATAATCAAAGATTCTACAAGAAATAATCGGAAACTAGAGCTTTTACCGCCTACGAGATGGAGCATGTATAGTCAATTTTTCAATAGACTCACTGAAGGTCGAACGTATGTCCGAGGTGGATAAGTTTTTAACATTAATGATTTAAGTGTTTTTAGAGTCATAGTTAGACTCGAATATGGTTGGATTAGTCTGTGAAACTAATAATTTTGTCGAACTTAATTGCAAAAAAAAGTTTTAATTTAAACTTAGTTGGAAGAAGTTATTATAGGACATAGTCCTTACAACAGTTATACATCGTGAAACGTTTCACCTTTCTTTTGTATACATCTAAAGTGGATAATACATAATAACTGTGGAGTGATTTGAATCTAAGAACATAAGATATACCATTTCAAAGAAATACTGTTTGTCTATAGTGTTTGTGGAGGAAAGTAACCAAAAAATTAATTGTGTAATCAATACGTCGCAAGGTATTCGTAATTTGGATATATTATATATAATTTCGATATTAATTTAATAGTTTCTTTTTGTGAATTTATAATGTTTTTTAATATGTGGCATTAAATCATAAAGTCAATCATCATGTGAGTTAATTTTCATTTGGCATCCACGATTCAATTCCCTATAGTACTTGTACAGTGATTGAAACCATCGAATTCCTAAACTTAGTAATAAGTTTATAATTCTAATATTGTGTAATCATACATGTAGCTATGCAGATAGGTTTGTTGGCGGGGATAGAGTTAGGCTGTGTGACGTCACAAATCACGTGGTCTAGAAACTGCCAGCTGATGGAACTGGGTTAAGTTGCTGCAGGTGATTCACAGAAAGATGAGATTTGAACTTATAGTAAGTGTTATGAAAGTTTATTTACAAACTGAAGATGTTTTGAAGTTATAAATTAAAAAATTTTTAAATAATTTTGTTAAAGCTTTTTATTTTAAATATATTTACATTTTTATAAATAATAAAGAATAATTCATAACAAGAAACACATTCTACATAATTTTTCATAATGAACAAGTTTTTTTATTATTTTTTAACTTAGTAATTTTTGGCTAGCCGGAAGAAAAATTTTTTTAAACAATTTAACCTATCTTTAGAAATGTTTGTAACTTTTACGTTACAGACTTTTTACGCATAATAATTGCAATCTTTCTTCTAATGAATGTAATCATCTAACAGTAACTCATCAGTTGGTGACATTTAATTCTTTCAAGCTCCTAGACTTAGCTGCTGTCAGTAATCTCTCCATGCATTATACTTTCAATTTGGCAATTTATTTTGAAATCTATTCGTCAAACATAGAAAGTAGGCTATTACAGTTTTTGAAGTGTGAACTTTTTTAGGTGCACCACTGTTTTCACAAGTTTTTTGGGGAAAATTTTAATCAAGAATATTAATTTTTTACTTTAGTTACCATAAACCATTTCCAGTCAAATTGTGTTTTTACCAGGAAAATTTATAAGTTTTTTGGGGTGCTGAATCCAAATTGAAGGTTTGCTTACAAAATTTCGTGACGCAACATTGAAAAAATGAAAAAAGGTCCAAGCTTTGGCAGTTTTTTTGCTTATAACTCGAAATCTATTAACTTTTCGTAAATAACCTCCGTATTCAAAAAGAAAGTACATAGACAATTTCCTACAAATTACATTTTTTCAATTTTTTCTCCGACGAACCATTTGGGCTCAAGTGATAGTTGAAAATTTGCATATTTCGGCTGTCTCCCTAAAAATCCACTTTTTTCACTCCAAAACTTGACTTTATTAGTGAATTGTTTCCAGTTCTCTGCATATACCTTATTTAGATAATTTATGTGAAGGTGCAGGTAATTTTCTCATACATTACTTATAATAATGTTCAAGTTATATAATGAATTGCGAAATTATACAAATTTAGTTAAAAACAAAGTTGAAATTCCAACAAAAGATCTTGAAAAATTATTACATATTATTATTTCATATTTATTAATCCAAAATGTTTACATAGAATAAAACACATATAAAGAATTACACATGCTAAACCCATAAACCCTACAGAGGTATCAAGATAACTATATGTTGGATTGGACAAAAATCTTAAGAACCAAGCACAATCATACAAATGAAAATGAAACACCAATATACAAGCATCCTCTTAAAAGCCATTAACTTAAAATTTATAAAATTTACAAAATATTCACATTTAACCAAAAAAGTGACAATACAAACAATAGAATATATATAAATACATTTGACATAGATAACCAAATGAAGATAAAACTATAAATTTGCCTTAATCCATTTTTCAATTTTAACTTTGACATCTTCGTTTTAACATTGTTTAATGTCTTTAAGTCATTTGGTATAGCATTAAAAATACATGTAGCCCTAAAAATACCACTTTTGCTACCCACACCCAAGGTCCCCACAAGGGTGGGGCTGGTGCAACTCTGGTCACTCTAGCCCTGTTTTAATTTTTTTAAATATTTATTGCAGAATATTTTACAGCGGATCATAGATTAAAAATTCAAATATATAATTATTACAAAGTCAAAGTTTAGTAAAATAATATTAATTCTATATTCTAGGTTAGTTACTATTTAATTAGGTGCGTACGGTCTAGTTACTGTTGTTTGCATATTAGTATACAACAGCCTGCTCGGGCCCCACACACTCCCTCTACCTTCCCCTTCCAACAGGCGCCTAGCCGCCCCTACACATCCCTGGCCAGTCCAGCTTTGTCTCTCCGCTTTGTTCTAAAAATAAACACTTCGCATCAGTTCGTCTGTTGACTCCGTTTGACATGGGCGGAATTGTTTAATTTGTGTGCTCTACTATTACTATTGACAGGTAATAATATGAAGTCGAATGTATCTTTGTTTACAATTTTCTTAAACACTAAAATGGTGTTTGTTTACAATTAAAGCCGTCTTGCTTTAGTTCGTTTTTCGTTACGGTATTCAAGAGATTAGATCAACTACAGCAACAAGCTTCACAGGATTTCAAATCTTCTGTTGTCTTTCCTGTTTTGGATTTCATCATGGCTGATTTGAAAACCAGATTTGCAAGCTGTGAAGAAATTTGTAACCTGTTTGCTCCAGTTTTAGTGTTCATGGATCAGGATCTAGAAAACGAGGAACTGAAACTTAAAACTGCCAATCTCGTTGCATATTACCCTTCAGACTTTGCTGATCCAGAAGCCCTATTTGAAGAAACTCTTCATATGAAGAATGTATTTGTAACAGTGTTCCAATCAGAAAAGGACCCGTTGAAGCTTCTAAACTCAATATATGAAAAAAACCTACAGCCCATTTTCTTGAACCTATGCACAGCTATAAGACTTTTCTGTACAATCCCAGTGACAGTTTCAACGGCTGAGAGGTCTTTTAGTAGGTTGTCGAATTCACTGAAAACTTGGCAACGAAGCACAACTGGCCAAACTCGTCTGAACCATCTGGCAATTGGGAATGAATTGGCCAAAACTGTTGACTTTTCAGACGTTAGTAATGATTTTGAAAAGAAAGCTAGGAAAGCTATAATTAAATAGACTATCAAACATCAAAGTAAGCTTTTTTTAAACAGAGTATTAAACACTTCAAAAACATTTTAATTGTTTAATTCCTAACTTTGTCATAATCTTATTATTTTGTCAACTTGAATTTTAATCTTGGTCAGTAAGGGAAATCAATCTCAAAATGGAAATGTACTTTCAGTAAAATAAAAGTGAATGATTTACTTTAATTTATGTTTGCAATAATTTTGTCAATAAAGTTAGGTTTTTAGATTGAACTGATAGCCTTAATTATTCCTTATTATCAATTAACAGTTTAAATCAAATTTGTAAAGGGTTAAAAAATTACCATGTAATTTTTGAAACAGCATAGCACGCGAACATAGGGGGGGGGGGGCGAGCCTGATCCTGGTTACAGGGCCAACAATCGAATGTGGGGGCCATGCCCATACGCCTATTTATTTTTGGTAAATGGTAAATTTTTACTCCTAGATATGCTAGTAAAGGCAGTAAACAAATCTTTAAGTTTATTACAACGGTAATTAAGTGAAACCTAAGCAAAAGTTGATACACACAAAGTGGCATTTTATCAAATATTATATTATTGCCAAATACAACTTTTATCAACTTGGAAAGAAGTCTTTGGATCATATTCAAGTTTGTTTGATAAAAACTACCCAATGGAATTATTCCATAGTGAATAATACAATGAAAGGTCTAGTAAACCATTAATAAAGTCTCCATTAGCATAAATTTAGAAAATGTATAAAACAGAAAAACTAAGTATTTCGTTTTGTTTATAATACAATGGATGTGATTTTCCCACCTCATTCTATAATCATAATTATACTGCATTATATTACATTATTATAATATGAGCCGTTGTCGTTTAGAGAGTCCTGGCTGAGGTTTTTTGAAGGCTGCGGGTCATGGCACAGGTTCGGGGCTATTCATCTGGAAATGAAAGAGCTTGTGCAAAATAACAACTTGTGATCATATCTCAAGGAGGAATGGAAGAACGTTTTGTAGAAAAACTGTCCAAACTGGTGAGTGCTTATTATATCACGCAAATACAAAATAGTGATTTGCAAAATTCCAATACAAAATTTCAAAAAGAAGACATTCTGTATATCAGGGCTACACATAGCCAATCAACATCACCAAAAGGTCTATATCTTCCCCACCACAATCATACTCATTTGACAGGGCCAACGTAAGTGCTGTTGTGATAATAAGGATAACAGCCTCCTCCACAACTTGCTGTGAATCAATTTTTGCATCATACAATTTTTTCTTTAGCATAATATCAACCGGCTTTTGTTTTTGGAGTGTGCAAGGAAATTCTCCTGTGAGACAGAGCACACCATCGGTTCTGTTAATGATATTACAGCAGATTGTTTCCTAAGTGCTTTTCTCAAGCTTTCTATGCATTTGGTGCTTTTTTCATCATGGTAGCCAAAGAAAAGGACAACAGCATTCGATTTGTAGTTTGACTTGACATACGATACGTAACTGCAGCAAACTTCTGCATATGTCTGGCCGTGGTGTCATTTGACAAAGTGTAACAAAAACCTTCCGTCGATGACATATTTTGCATCTTTCAAGTCCAAATGTTAAGTCGGTGCAAAAGCCCTGTACAAGCTCGATTTTGTCCCTTTCCTCATTCCATGCTCATTAAAAAGAGAGAGAGAGGGTAGGGGCTAAGTTCGTAATGCCAAAATTCTCACAGCTCTTCATCTGAATGTTTCACGATGGTAATTCATTTGAAAAGTGTGGTTGGATTGATGACTACAGCCCTATATTGTATCTGAATACAGCTGTTCATGATCACATGAGGCTGCACTCTTTCCCTTTGTTTAATTTTACAGCTTGAAAATCATCACCAACAATGCGCTGCATGCCCATCTCCTTGGACAAGTGGAAGTTGATCCTCTAATCTGCAACAACATCTATACTTAGTGACATTAGATCAGGGGTCTCTGGGAAAGGAGAATACTCGTGGAACCAATTTAGCATCAGCGCTGTCTCGCTTTTGCATAGTATCTCTGCTGTCAACGTGTTGTTCTGACGTTGAGTGTTCCACTCTCGAAAAGTGTTCAATCTCTTGGCAAACATTATGTAGTGCTGTCATCCCTTGTATTCATCTTGCCACAAAGCAGTTACTCCAAGGCCATTAGAGAGACCATCACTTGTCTTCGTAGACTTCATTAAAGTTTTTTCAATCGCCATATCACTCCAGGTACCACAAGACATTTTCTCACTCCTACGAATGGTGAAACATCCTCTAGTGGTGAAATGCTTGTATTCTGCAGATGTCATTGCAGTTTTCAAGGTACGCATGTCCTGGAGATAAAGATAGCCATCTTAAATGCAGCCGTATTTGGCACACAGATTATAGCCACTGGTGTGAAAGAAAGGGGGCATTTCATATATGATTTGGAGGTGTAGATCCCAGTTTTTGTTTCAACATCTTGTGTGCGCTGAAGTGAGAATGTAGAGGACCTTCCTATTAGCTCTCAGTGCATTATGCATTGCAATAATTTAAGTTAGTTCATTTTTTCCTAAATTTTCCTCACTTCGGGAGGGGCCGGGCCCCCTGCCCCCCCCTTTAGTATGTAATTATTTTATTTTTAGACAACAATAAGTATTGCTTTTATGTATTTAGTTTTTGACTATCTGTAAATTTTGCCAAGTTCAGTTTTAATTTTTTTTAATTCTTAAAAAGTATTTAAGACATAATAGTTTTCTAGTTATAAAAAAATGCCCAAAAAAGATTTTGTACCTTTTTTTACATTTTTTCAATTTTGCGCCACAAAATTGTGTAAGCGAACCTCAAATTCGGATTCAGCACCAAAAAAAACATGTAGAATGGAAGAAATGAAAACTACCCCTCAACTTTCCCGCTAGGGGCTCTTTTGAGCACAAATTGACTGCATTACAAATCAAGAGTGAACCCAGTTTATTTTATATATCATTTGTTAACTTACCTCTTTCATACACATCCATAGTATGGAACATTTCATAGCATCTATAGGCCAAGATAAAGTTATCGATGACCGGTGATTTAGAATTTCCTCTATCATACATCAAAATATCCTTAATGCCCCTCTTGTGTAATACAGAATCACTGATGAAGCTTGACCTATCGTCTTGAGGTACAACTTCAACGAAAACTAAATTATTATCATTCTCTCCCCGTTGTGCTGCAGGACCTAAACAAAAGAAAATAAATTATAAAATATCGTATAAACATAGAAAGACAAAGGCATAAAAGCTTAAGAGTCATGCTTACCCGTGGGGAGAAATCACATTTTAGTTACTTTTTATTCCGTAAGCGCTGCCTGTATCAGTGATCGACACCAAAGTGTACTGTCACTGCGAATTCTCCTTTGCCCCCTCCATCTCGTCGGCACACCAGACAGAGTGAGAGAGACAGAAAGTTTAACACAATATTTCATTTCATTCCTTTGCCTTACCGTGGCTTCAGTTCAGAATCCTTATTTATGTTGGTAGCTAAATGCAGTAGTTTGGTGGTTGGTCTGATATAAGAGAAAGTAATGATTTAGGCCTATACAATATTTCTAAGTTTGAAAAGTGATAATTTATAAAGACAAAATGCACAACATTTTTTTCCAAACCATGTTTTACAACAACTTTAATTCAGTTTATATAATTAATTTTGAAATATTATTTTTTATTTTAATCTATAAATGATTTTAATACACAATTTATATTCTAAAATAATTTTTTTATAATATTTAAAACATAAATAATACGAAAAGTCTCATTTCAACAAACGTTCTTGTGCCGTAGACTTATTTAAAAGACATGTATTATAATTAATTTACGTTCTGCCAAACTAGGAGGTAATTATTATTAATTATACAGTTATAATTAAATAAATTTAACACAAATATATTTACGAAAAACATATTCGCAAAACAATTTTATCTATTTGGAATACTAGCTGTCGTACCCGACTTAGTATTCATTATTAATAACTACTGTAAGACTGTAATCGTATTGTGACATATTTTGTATAAACTATGGGAAATTTAAATATTATTAGAATCTTATGAAATAGGTCAGATAGTAAAATGATTGAACAGCTTATTCAAATCACATGACTTATATAACTGGTTTAGGCAAAAATAAACAAAATATAGTTTATACATATTATATTTTTAAAAAATTTGGAAAACGGTTGACCCTAAAGGCCATCCATGTAACTTCCCGCTAAGTTTAATTACAACAAACACTATTTTTGGAAATTTTGAACTGCCATAACTTTTGAATGAATCAACGCATGCAATCGATGCAGTTTTTTTAATTCCATTGAAAGAATCAACAACAAAAATTTTTCTGATGAAAAGTTTCGGAGAAATTGAGGAAAAACACTTTTTTTTATTTTCTTTCGTTCACGATATCTCGCGAATGAATCAACCGATTTTTATGCGATTTGCGGCAATCGATGCAGTTTTTCAAGTCCATTGAAAGAATCGACAACAAAATTTTTTTTTATGAAAAATTTCCGAGAAATTGAGAAAAAAACACTTTTTTTATTTTCTTTCGTTCACGATATCTCACGAAAGAATTAACCGATTTTGACCGGATTGGTAGCGATCGACGTCGCTTTTCAAGGTTAAAAGCAGATTAGATTTTGGAATTGATCGGTAAAGCCGTTTAAAAGTTATTCCAAAAAAACCTGTTTTGAAAAAAATTTATTTCTTAGTTTTTTCGAAATTTCTCAGAATCTACCGGTCCGAATTAGTTGAAATTTTCAGGAAATCTAAGTTTGATGGAACTCTTTAGAACGCCGTTTGGTAGGATCCAATCGGTTACGCCGTTCAAAAGTTATAAGCGGGTCACATACTTACATACACACACACATACATACAGACAGGGTGACACCCTCTCGAGAGTGGTCAGGGAAGATTCCTAGGACCTCAAAACGTAATGATCTGATGAATACTCGATTTTCGAAAAACGGGGTGAAACCAATAACTTCCCGATTTTAGAAAATTTTCAATTTTCTTAGCGGGAAGTTAAAAAGTAGGCTACTTATTACACTCCATACAAAATTTGTCTGGTTTTGTTACTAATTCTCTAAGTTTGTTGCAAAAATTACGCATAAGGTGATTTTTGCACTCAACCTTTTCTACGGTTAAATTTTTGTACGGCCGTTTATCAAGAATTTCCTTGTAAACACTACTATCACCATCCCCTATAAATCTATAAATTTATATTTTGAACATTCACATGCCTAATAGGATCATCTAGATAAAGTCAAAAATCAATTGGTCTGGGAAATAATTGTGCACGAGATAGATCTGCCTCGTTGTTAGTTGTTGCCAACCTAGCAGACGGCTGAAAGCCATGCTAGACTGTATGTTAGAAAAGAAACGTTATAATTCCGTAAAGTAAAAAAGTAGATCTACCTCGTCATGCAAATTATAAATAGGCCTACACTAAACAAGTGCGGGATTTTGTACTAATAGGAAATTTAAAACCCCTAACTACCAGGAACCGCGACAACCACGGGCTTTGTTTAATCAACCCGGCAGATTAAAAGGCGTTACATAGATTATCAATTAGTTTACCGTTTCATAAAAGAGTAAACAAACTACAATATTGCTGACTTCCCTTTGATTGCAATTCTGAGGTTTTATAAGTAGTAAAATCTACGTGAAAGGAAATGACACAGGAAGTCTTGTGCCAATTAAATGAAAAAACATAACTCCTTTTTTTCAGAAATAAAAGGTAGGCTACGCTTGAAGCTTGTGAAATACTATTAACAAAATTTGTTAAAACCAGTATAAGGTAGCCAACAACATTAAACCAACATTAACCTAACAATACGAAAATATGAAAAAGTATAAACAGATTTTGAATTATTATTATAAATTTCGTGGTACACAAATAAACTTAATCTATAATTATTTACCTGCAATAGGTAACCTAACTATTATGGTGATAAGTAGTTATTTCAAAATATGGGTATAGGCTACTAATAAGTTAAACATTTTAAAAGTAAACAATAATCATTTTTGCAAATCAATTATGTAGTTACTATTATGAAATAAATGTCTGTAAAATTTACGAACAGTTTTGATTTGATAAGATGTATTTTGAAGATTTGTAGTTTAGCAAGTGAACAGAATATACAAGTAAAATACAAATATTAGTTCTGTTGTAAATTATATATTAAATAGTCTTCTAGAAACAAAATTTGTCATTCATTCGAAAGTTTTTAGGCCTAAACTGAAGGAAGAAAGTATAAATGTAACAAAAACTGTATTTTAGGCTTAGTTAAAAACGAGTTTCAGACAGTTCGAATTTTGTTGAATAATATAAAAATATTACTCTACAAATTAATTTATAAATTATATACAATAAGATTGTATGCAAAACGTAACTTTTATTTTCCCAGTATGTTTTTAGTCCTGGAGGTAAACGCCTCTTCTTTTTAACTGCAGAGAGATTCAAGGCCTTCCCTTTTCCTTTTCTTAGTCTTTGTTTTTTAGAATGCATAGTACTGTATTAGCAATTATTAGTAAAAGGCAGATAATAAAGGCCTAATCTTAGTGACGAAAAGAAAATGAATAAAATACCTAAACACTAACAACTGTTGATTTCGCAGTAATCAAACAAAATCAAATTGGGTCCGTTTGAATTAATATTGACAGTGTCAAAATATTTTTTAGACGAAAATACAATAAGGTCCAGTATAACACAATCACTTATGATTCATAATAATATTATTTGTAGTTGTACTACTGCATAAAGTCTACGGAGGGATAGAAAGGTGGGGGACAGGAGCAGGAGGGAGAGTAGGGGTAAACAGCACTGGCACAACCTATTGCAAAATCCTTGAACTACTACCGACTTGCACAAAAATTATTCTTTGAAATAGGTTAACTAAACACTCTTAAACACAAAAATGGAAATAGTATGAATTAAAACAATTCAATAGTTCCCAAAACGAAATCACAAGCTCTCGTTTCATATAAATTTTATTTTTAAAATATATATTTTGAAGTATGTAAAAACGGAACAAAAAACACGTATTTTTTCTTATGGGAAAAGCTAAATTTGATTTCCAATTTTTGTACACATGTTTAATATAAAATGATAAAAAATTATTCAATAGAAATGTTTAATAGATTTAGTTGTAGATAACTATTTGGACAAAATATTGCTAAAAGCCTTAGTTTCACGGTAAATAACAAATTAAGATTCACCTCCTATGTTAATAGCGCTGTCACTTTCACAGCGCACTAAAGTTGGTATGCATGGCTCTTAAACTAACAGCGATCCTACTCACAACTCTATAAACCTAATGCTGCAATAAAAAACCTTAAAGTTTAGACATGTCTGTCCCTTTTGGTGGCTAAGAGGTTCCTGAAAGAACTATCAATGCAAGTGGGTGACCTTGACATTAGGGATGTGTCGGTACCAATTTTTTTCGATTCTCGGTACCGGTACCGATTCCTAAAAATCGGTTCTCGGTACCGGTACCATCGGTACCTAAAATGATATAATATAGGCCTATGTCAACAGCACCAGATATTCATCTATCTTTTGGTAATACTGTAAGTATATCAACTTTTAAATTATTAAAAGAATGCATTTTTTGTACTAAATCATTTATTTTATTTTAAATAAAAATAAAAGGTAGGTATTGTACAAAATATAATTTCTTTTAATGTAGACTCATACCACTGTTAATTGGCTAAACATAATACGGTAGCCTACTTCTTATTTTATGTTAATTGTATATATTATAATTTAATTGATATGGTATGTTTTATTTTGTATTAATTGTAAAACTTTATATTATATTTATGATAACAATTGACAGTATTCTTCAATTGTATTGAACACAATTTCATTTGGTTTGATAACCAAATCACAAATTAAAACAAAAATTATACTAAGTTAGGTTAGGAGAGACACCAGGTATATTTTAAAATATGCAATACATTTAATATTTAACAAATAAACTTGGCCTTTTATTTTAAATTTTATAATAAAATTACAACAGGGCCTAGCAATACCTCTTGCTCTTAATCAATGTTTTTATTTAGAAAAATTAGCATTTTTACACGATCTTACAAATGTTACAAATGGCAAACCGATCGTTTGCAGCGTCTATTTTAAAGTATTTCCAAACAGGTGAGGCCATTTTAAGCACGAAATACACACACTATCACTATATATATTAAATCTAAACGATATATTTGCACTATATATATATAAATCTAAACGATATGACATGAATACATGTCGAATGTCGTTTTTCAAAGTGTTCCTGTGTTCCATTTGTTGAAACAGCAAGACAATCTCGATTCTCGACACCGGAACTGAATCTGCGCAGTGCTGCAATGCGCACTGTTTCATATTTACTATTTAGAGATGGGATGATGAAACAATACGAAAATGGAATGTGTCTACGTTTTATAAACTTGTTTCGTGTTTCAGTGTACTACTGTAACAATAATTTAACTAACTTATAGTGTTGTCTCCCAATTAAAACTGACTCTAGTCTTTAACGCAGTAAATTTAAATCAAATCAAACATCACACACTATAAATAAATATATGTTGGTCACGATTACGAAATCTGAGTCGGCATTTTAACCTAAACAGCAGACAAAAATTTAATAACGGTAAGGCAACCTGTCTTGCCAACTTAATTGTGCTATGTCACTTTACTTAAGTTGATTAATTTATTTGAGTGAATCGTTCTCATATAATTAACTTCTCAAGATCGAACGAAATTATTAATATAGCAAATACATCAATGTCTGTATTCATTTGGTGTAAAGAATATGTTTTACTCCGATAAAGCTAGCAGACAAGACAGTGATTTTATAATTTTTACAAATGACGTGACCTTATGTCTGCATTCATACATCAAACGTCTTACAATGTTTTTACTTTTACTAACCAGATATAAAATTCTTAGTGGCGAAAGTATATAAAATTATATTTGAGAAATTGGATAACGGAATAAAGAATTCCATCTTGCAGTCGTATTTATTTTATTCAAGGAACACTGTCTTTACGTCTTTGCCGTCTAAGAGTATATTTAAGAAGGCCGGCCGACCGGACACGGACAATAGATACTGTATTCATAAGTCGTACGTTTTACACTAAACACATGTTATATTTATGTTCCTTTTCATTCAAAACTATGTGTATATAAGTCTTATTTTTAAATGTATTGGTTTAAATTAGTTTTAAGGACGATTTTTATTTTTTATAATAATTGGCAGCTCTTGGTGCCGAGGTACCGGTACCGACTTTGAACCATCGGTTCTCGGTACCGGTACTTTTCACAAGAACCAGTGGTACCGAGAATCGACACATCCCTACTTGACATCATTGCAAAAATCTATTAAATCTTCGACCATAACATGACACATGGTGTTCACAGGCCAGAAGAGTTTGTACAATATCTCAATATTTATAAATGCAGGGTCGACCCTGGCTGTATGAACTGTTTTGAACCGGCCACAGAGTAGCATAATCTATTCTACTTCATAAGATGGCAAATAAATAGAAAAGAGGGATTTACTGAGAGCCCCATTGGAAGCCATCACACTTATTGAATGTATACAAGAGAACAGTCAGTACTGTCTGGCAGGTGTAAAGTCATCATGTCTTTTATGTGCCAGAAGGAAGCGCAGTACAAAGTAATAAAAACACTTAAGACTATTAGAAATAATGAGAGAACTACCATATGTAGGTAAACATAAGGAGTTGGCAAAATAAATAGCAGGCATCCCCCTGATGAAATGCAAAAGCATTCCCAGGGTGCAGGTAGGAGTTCAGTCATTGGCTAAACATACTTAGAGTATGCCTCACAATTTGAAAAAATTTCTGTCACAACCCTACAGCTGATTAATTTCACCAACTTTCGTGAAATTTTAAAGTGAAAATTTTTTAGTACAGTTTTTCTAGATGCAGAACTGAAGACATTTTTTAAAAACTATTGGACTATACCTCAATTTTATATGTGGAAAATAAAAAATTTTTATCACATAACCGAACCAGTTTATAGTACCGATGAACAGCTTTTTTCAATCAGATCAGAGTACCTAAGGCCAAAGCTTGAAGTCCCTGGTTTTAATCCCGGTAAAGGCCATGGATGTTTTCATAGTAGGAATATTAAAACAAGTAGATTTTCAGGAAGTAAAATAATCAGTTGAAAGTCTACTATTAAGCACCTAACAAATTTAAGGTATATATTTTCTTTCCAATCCCAGTGAACCAAAATACATTTACCTTGTTATCCAAGTTTCTGTATTAACAGAGGCAAATAAAAAAAAAAAACTTTTGTCAAATCAATTCTGTCAACTTACAAATAAATGTAAGTTAGCAAAATTGATTTCTATAAAGAATTCATAGCTTGAGAAGATTTCTCGATAAGTGAATTTGTAATAAAAACTTTTCTGTTAGATTGAACAGAAAGAAAACAGAACTGTCGTTTGCCTTGTACAACCTGAAAACATTTCTGCTCCTTACTCAACCCAATTAGCGCACAGGTAGTATAGTGAATGACGAAGTATAGTAAACACTCCCCTCCTCGTGGCATCGTATTTAGTATGCACTATCCTTTCCAACGAGTTATTTTTTCCCCCTATTTTTGTTTTTAGTCGGTGTCGGGGTGTTAAACTTTGTGAATGAGAGTGTCATTACGAGTGGAAAGCGAAAGAGTGTTGTTTTATCTTTAAATCAAAAATGGGAAGCAATTAAATGATTAGATGGAGGTGATTCAATAAGAAAAGTGGCAAGTGATTTAGGAAGTGACTGTTGGGATTGGAGAGGAAATTGATCGGAAATTAAAAACGGTATTCAAATAAAGAAGAGACAAGACTACAATAAAAAAAACTTCAGAGGAATTAAACTCATTTGAGTAAATTATCAAACCTTCTTTGTTTATTTGAAACTATATTATTTAAAGCCAAGTAAAATAGATTTTGTAAGTAAGTATGGCTCCAAATCAATCTATAACGACGTAAATGATGCGGGAACTCGCATCTCAATGATTTTCTCATGGCCTACCATATTATCCGAGCTTTTGGTCTGGCGGGTTCCAATTACTTTGGATAATCGAGGTTATACTGTATTACAAAATTTTAAAGGTAAACATTGGAATTAAAGTTTTGACTTACTTGAACCTTTTCATAATAGTATTCCTCTACGTAAAATTCGGGTTCTTATATTTTTATATTATTATTATTATATATTATTGAGTGGTTTTATTCTTAGAATCAAACATTTTGCTAAAGATATACCTTTTTAGACAATGTCTATCTTGGGCACTTGTTATTAGTTTTCCAGTATTTAAAAATCATAGAATGTTATGAAAATGAAAAAAAAAACATAGTTAAAAAGTTTTAAATAGCGATATAAACTTTGTATGTCTAGTGGGATATCAAATCAAAGTGTCAAACACTTTTGTATTTAAACTTTGATTGAGTCTCCAGCAGGCCCGTAGCTAGTCCTCTAGGGCCCCTATATTTTTTAATGTTCAAACATACTTGAATGGTCACGTGTGTGATTTACTATACATTGGCAGTTAGTGATGGAAGAGCAAAACGATAACATTGTTAGTTCATTAAAAGTGTATTCAAAATCACAACAAAATGAATAATACTGTAGTAACACCTTATTATAAGTACAAACTGTAAACTATCTTCATTTTTTTCAAATTTTAGCAATATGTGGTTTAGTTTATGAATACACAAAATACCAAATTAAGTCTGAATGACTAACAGGTATAATAGTTTATATGCAACTAAACTTCTTATAATGATTTTCTTCTGGACTTGACACCAGCAAAGATATGAATAACATAACTCTGTTGAAGTCAATTCTCCGTGCTCTATAATTTTCAAAGAGCCAAACTGCTAAGACGTTATTGAGACATGGAACTTCGCAGATAATTTTTAATAAGTTTCAGTTTCGAGAACAATCTTTCAGCTTTTGCTACTGTCACAGCGACTGTGAGGTACATCAAGCAAGAGGTAAGTACATCTGGGTAGATTGAAGTTAAGGAACTGTTTTCTATTAGTAGGAGATTCTATTAGTGTTCTTGACAGTGAAAGTGTGTTTATGTATTTCAAAGAGAATTGTTGTGATACACTGTTTGAAATAATGACTACAGATAAAAGTTCAAATACTATACCTGGATTTACGTAAACATTGTAGTCATACAGACAATTAACAAGAAACAGTGTTGCACAAAAAACATATTGTTGGGAATTTTGTCCTCTTTCATCACAAACAGTAAGAAACTTCATCAACTTCTGATAACCTTGCTCTTTATTCCTGAGAAAAACATGAACATTTCATTAATACAAGTTGAACATTTCTTATGAAATGATGAACAAGGTAATGCATAATATCAACAGTAGAGCGTCGATAATCCGAACGTCAATAATCCGAAACATCAAAAATCCGAACGCGTTCTGAGTCAGCCGCTGCAAACATTTTTTTCGTTTTCGCAAATTCCAATTATTGCGTTGTTAAAAATTTCACAAAAATCTTCATCGCAGTTTGACATTATTATCACTTTTTGAATACTTCTTAATACCTGCCCTCACAGCAGACTGGCTCTCAGTATTTTCACTGTCACTCTAAAAAGCTGCTTTAGCGCTAGCAGTAAACATACAGAAAGTTTATTCATTTATCTTTGTGTAATCATTATAACAGTGTGTCGTACATACAGTAGTGTACTATACGGTATGTTTTTAATTTTTCATTTGTGTTAACTACAATGTACAAGTGAACTTTAATCATGTACTGTACTGTAATTGAGAGTTACAAGTGTAATCATGTTGGCCCTACTGAGCACGTGCAGGATCTTCTAAATCATAATATATAAGTAGTCTTACATACTGTATTGTAATTACATTACCTAAATTCATTGTTATAGCTTTAAAACACCTTATAATTTTATAATAAATATCATTAAGTAACAATTATTGTTTTTTGTTATCTTACTTCATTTTAGCTACATTTTTACTGCCCCAGGCAGCATCTTTGGATCAGTTAGCTATGATATATATTATTATATTGTGTGACACAACATTACATTTTAGGCTATTATTATGTTGTATAATTTAGTAGTATAGCCAGCAAGTATACGGCAACACAAAAAAGACTACAATTGACTACCTAAATGATATTTATTGTAATTAGTATTAATCAATAGAGGCTAGTTGTGAGTTTAACAACCTAACCATATAATATTTATATTTTATTTGACAGTAATCAATTAAAATGTCCATCAGAATGTTGTTGGTATTATAAGTTAGAAAATGACTACTCTAAAATTTTCAGACACCCTGAAATAGCTTTTGCGAGGTGGTAGGAAGCGTACTTTAAAAGGCAAATGAATGGAGGAAAAACTACTGTAAAAACTTATTATAAATGTTTATAAGTAACTATATAAATCTTATTTAACAACAAATTATGATTCAATTCAAACAATTCAAAAAATCACGTTTCTGTCTCACACATTTTCCTTTTATAACATATTACCTCACAACATCCTACTTAGCTGTAATAAAATAGTATATTATACAAATTTAGTTATTTTTTTAAATAGGAAATGTACAAAGCAGAATGAGAAGACCGAGTCTCAAGTATGTAAGTCTCATAGTGATTATGTTTATCACGTGAGTGGAGACCTGGTATTACTTGTAACATCAAAATGCTGACTAAATAATTCTATTTGAGTTTATTATTGTTTAAATTACCTAAATAAAATCAGTAAATCTTATAACATTACTTCTTGCATCAAACAAGCACACCCCATCACTGTCTAGTGATTTTAAATTTTCTTGTGCACCATTTGTTACAAATTAGACCAAAACGTTTTAAATATAATGATACTTGTGTATCAAATATAAACTACCAACATTTAAGCTGCAATACTCAATAATGATGTCTTAGAATGATTTGATATTGTAGAATAAGGTTATTACTTGAAAATTTTGAAATTCTGAATAATGTGGACAAAGGAAAAATTGATGATTATTAGTTAAGTAATACCAGGTTTGGTAAAAAAGATTATAAAAAGTACTTACTGTAAAGAAGTATTATAATTGAATTTTAAAACAATTCTATTTTTAATTGAAAGTTTATTTTGTCAGTTGATTGGAGAAATAGACAACAATTATCTTTATCATTCTAAACCCCAAAATAACTGCTTTTAATCATACTCTTAGCAATAACATCTTCTTATGTACTCTAAAATCTGAATTGAAACAAAAAAACTTGGTAAATTTTTTAGAAGTAAAATATACTTGACTTTTTATGGTTTTTTAGTTTTGAGTCAACACACATTAATCATAATGATTTTCTTACAAAGGATATGATGAGAATATTTCACAAAGCTCCCAATTAAGTTTTTGGCCAATTGTGTCGTAAACAAGGAACAGATTCTTCCAAGGATCCTCTATAATGCCCTCAGTTCCAGTAACATTCTGAACAGAAATAACATTAAGAGCCAATTAATTATTTCCACTTTATGAAATACCTCTTTACACAGTAAACTTTGTTTATCCGGCTTAATGTAGCACAATAGCGAGCCCAACAATACAA
>JAGFPH010000461.1:37801-50357 GCA_018207615.1 Philaenus spumarius
AATTGTGTTCCTTCCATTTCCCTCTACAACCCCCTTTTGAGCTTTCATTGACTGGACTATAAAAAATATAATAAATCAAGTAATAATAATAATATTAGTAAGAAAATAATATTGCGATGGAATCATTAAATTATACTTAATTTATTTTCATTAAATACTCATAGAATTTCCATTCCGGTACATAATAGTTATTAATACCTAAAGAAAGTATTAGAACACCGGCTGTTTGTCGTCAGTCAAGAATCAGGAAACTGCCATTCATTAAACGGCACAAAATTATTGTATTGGCGGCTCGGTCGTAGCAATATTTTGTACAGTAAAGATTAAATAACAACCCTGCCTGACTTTTGGCAGAAAACATTCAACACACTTTGTGTGTATATTTATATTTTATAAACAAACCGATTAGGCTGACCTGTTATTTATTTATACAGTGGAACTTGGATAGTTCGAACCTCAAGGGACCAATAACAAAATTCGAACTAGGCCTATCCAAAAATTCGAATTAAAAAAGTTTTGTATAAAAGGCTTAAAACAATAAAACTTTACATTTCCGCATAAAACCTTTATTGTGAATATCTTAAATTTACGATTTACAGTACATTCAATCAAGTAGCCTACAGTAAATGATTGTACAGTACTGTATTACAGTAGAAAAATCAACTTTAAAGTATGGTGCTGTCTTAAAATACATAATACAGTAATACGTACATGAATACATACATAATTGGAAAAATCAGAACTGATAAAAAAAATCATAGTTTAGTATGTACTGTTACGTTAAGAGGGGGCAAAAGACAAAAATTATTTGTAAATCATGCGAGCCTATCAGAACATATTGGAACTTCTACGGAGCCGCTTTACATGGAATCGCAATGAATTTACTACGAAAAATAGTTCTGTCTCCCCCTCTCCTTCTACTACAGGCTACTCCAACCTATTTCCCTGTCTGTGTCCCGCCGGTGCGGCAGTTCTATGAGTAGACTAACATCCGTTTACGTACCAAATATTTTGACCTTGATCAGCCTTTTCGGCTGTCAGCACTAAGCCTTGTCAACATTTCTTTCCTTATTGCTTAGTGCTTCTGCTTATTCCTTACGGCTTCTTCTAAAGATAAATAAGTAGCGAATTTAACTGAGATGGAATGCGTTTTGTTTACTGTTTAAGCCTATACATAATTTATTTTAGTAATGGAATGTTTTTATTAGTTTACAACAATTATGTACTAAATAAACCCTTAGAATGTTGTAACTTTTACCTCACATCAACAAATTTGCATTTAATATTTATTTGAAAAACATTAAGTGTGATCCAAAATTTATGGTTCATTATTTTCGGAAACTAATGAAACAATTTTTACACTGGATTATTATAACTATACAAACTATATTACATGTTTTAAGATGGCGGACACTTCTTTTACACTTTTCAAGTTTCATGAGGTAAAAGATAAGGATTATTTTGTTGAGACAAAAGAGGATTATACCACAAATTAGGAAAAATACTGATTTGCGCCAATTTAAAATATCATCTCTCTTTAAAATTCAAAATGCTGACAACGTATTTATTTCTCAACCGTTAATAAAATTTAGTTCCACGATTAAAAATATGTTACATATAATTTTTTTTTATTGGTAAACATGTTTTATGTAAGTCAATTTTAGAGAATCCAATTTGAAACGACAGTGTTCAGAACATCAATATTTAGCAGTTGCAGTGTTGGAGTGATTGAAATAAGAAAGTACTCATTATTCATTATTAAACGTATATTTCTAACAACTTAAAATCTAGTATAACCTAAAATTGTAATATTCCAAATTGTAATATATTTAATTAATATTTCATTTAGGCAAACGCATGGAATCATTTTAAAACACCTCGTTACTTTATGTTCATACACAAACAATATTACGAAAAATTCTAAAAACTATCTGAGAAACAAATATGTACATTATTTACAAGGTAATCAAATTATTTTAAATGTAATAAATTTACAAGCAATCCAGTACATGACCTAGTTTAAAAATACAATTCTACTATGTTAGGCTACATGTTAAAATCTAGACTAACCTAAAATTTTAATATTTCAAATTGTAATATATATAATCTACTCTTATATAATTCAGTTTAAAAAAAATCTTTAAACAGAAAATCTACAGTTCTTCTGGACCGATTTTATTAATTACTGGGTCGTTGGAAAGCTGTAGATTTGCCAAAAATTATTAAAGTTTGTTTTTGTTAGGATTTATGGTGAAAAATTAAAAAATACATGTTTTCCATAAGAAATACATTGAAAACGGGTGTTTTCATATCTTTTATTTGGAGACAAGTTTTGGCTGCCTTTATTGAGTATTTCAAGAAATGCATAATAGTAATTTGTAGGATATTTTATTCTCTTTCAGAATATCACCTTCCACTTTGGTCGATTTCCTTACCATTTTAAAGTTATTTACAAAAAATGTAAGCTACCTCCAAATTTATAGTAGTGAGAAAATACTGAGTTATTGATATTTTTATAAAACTTTGTACAACTAAATCTACAGTACTACTAAACCAATTTTATTAATTAATGGGTCGTTGGCAAGCTTCATCCGTGTAGATTTGCAAATAATTATCAAATTTTGATTTTTTTAAAAGATTTATGGTGAAAAAGTAAAAATACATGTTTTCTATACGAAATACATTAAAAACGGCTTATTTTTAAAGTTTCTATTTGTAGCCAAATTTTGGCTGCCCGTTATCAGTAATTTATAGAAATGCATAATAGTAATTTGTAGGAAATTTTATTCTTTTGCAGAATATCACTTTCCACTTTGGTAGATTTCCTCACTATTTTAAAGTTATTTACAAAAAAGCTAAGCAACCTCCGAATTTATAGTGATGAGAAAATACTGAGTTAGAGATATTTTTGTTAAACTTTGTACAACTAAATCTACAGTTCTAATAGACCGATTTTATTAATTAATGAGTCGTTGGCAAGCTTAAACCGTGTAGATTTGCAAATAATTATGAAAGATTGTTTTTTTACAGATATATGGTAAAAAAGTAAAAACACATGTTTTCTATAAGAAATACATTTAAACGGCTTTTTTCAAAGTTTTTATTTGTAGCCAAGTTTTGGTTGCCTTTGATCGGTAGTATCAAAAAATACTTTGGAGTATTTTGTAGAAAATTGCATGATCTTTCAGAATTTCACCTTCCACTTTAGTCGATTTCCTCACCATTTAAAAGTTATTTGCAAAAAATGTAAACAACCTCCAAAAAATCTTTATCTACTCTAATTTTGTTTCAATTTACAATTTTTATTTAATTTTGCATTTTAGCATTTAATAGGAAATTTTTTATCTTTCAACATATTACCTTACACTTTGATCAAGTTACCTCCCATTCAAAATCATGCATAAAAAGCACATACAACCTATACATTTTTAGTGAAATGGGTTTGCCGGTATGCATCATCTGATTATATGAAACATGTGTTAATAATTTAACAGCTGATTGTTGTAACATCTGATTGTTGTATTGTTATTTCCTTGATTTTTCTTTGTTTACATTTTGTTGTTTACAATTTGGATTTGTGGTTAAAGTGTGTTCCTTATGTAATGTGTGCGTTTCCTAAGTTATGTGCTTAACCTGTATCATTAATTATTAGTGAGTGTAGTGGTGTATTTATTTCACAACCATAAATTATCATTTTGAACTGTGAATTAAAAGAGTAGATATTTTATACAAGGTATTACAAAAAGGTTGGACTGGCTATGTAGATTCAGATTCTACATGCAAAAATGAGTCGAATATGTATTATAAAAGTTTTTCGATTTCGGCTTAGTTTAGCGGTAATGTGCTACCGGTATTTTGTATTTGTTTTAAAATAATTAACTCAAAAGCCCTTTGAGATATTTTGATGAAACTTGATATACACTTTAACTCTATAGCTATAAACATTTTCCAAAAAAACATGTTTTTGGCATCCCAGTAGGCAATATACATGTAATTGAATTTAAAAAAAGGGGGCTACCAGATATTCACATCCTACTGATTTTGAAAGAACAAGATACTCCAAAGTTACCAGAACATATAGACCAAATTGTATCGGCTGAATTACCAGATAAAGACAAATTTCCTACTTTACACGCAGCTGTTATAAAACACATGATTAATGGACCCTATGGCGAGCGTAATTTAAACTCACCGTGTATAAAGGAAAATAAGAGTACTAAAAACTACCCTAAATCCTTCCAAAATGAAACCTTAGCTAACAAAGATGGATACCCTCTATACCGCAGAAGAAATAATGGTAATAATGTATCTGTGAGAAATAAAGTAATTGACAACACATGGGTTGTTTCTTATAACCCATATCTTTTGTTAAAATACAACTGTCATATCAATGTGGAAGTTTGCGCTAATCAAAAGTGTTAAATATCTCTTTAAATATGTATATAAAGGGCATGATTGTGCAAATGTACGTATCACAGAAATAAACTCAAATTTTGATGAAATACAAAAGCACATAGATAGTAGGTATGTCAGTGCACTAGAAGCCATGTGGCGAATACTTGGAAATGACATGCACAAACAATCGCACACTATAATCCGATTGCCCGTTCATCTACCTATAAATCAAAACATTATCTTCAAAAAACATTGTAATCAAAAATTGATTAATTATATTACAAAGTTATTAGCTCAAGAAACAAAAAATGTTCAAGTAACGAAAGAAAAAAGTTAAACTTTAGGCCTATATAAAAATTAGTAAACATTTTTTGTAATTTTTTGAAAATGTACAACAGTTTTGTAATTTAGTTCTAAATAGAAACAACTGTATAAAAATATATATCAATTTCAAATTCTTATTTTGAAAACACAAGTTTTTATGTTCCTACTAAGTTTAAAGTCCTAAACTGAATAATATTATAGGCAGTGTTCTAAGGGTGGGAGTGCGTTTTGCCGGGACCGTGTGTCTGCAACAACTTCATCCCGACAAAAAAGGAGCGTGTGGCCCCAGCCGTAGAATGATATCGATGTATAAACAATGTACTACAGACAAATTCCAGGAATTATACCCCGCCAATACTATACTAGTTACCGAAGTATGGCCACTGTATCAAGGAAGTTAACAGAGATATTCGTTTAATAAAAATAAAATATGCTATTTTGTCCTGCAAGAATAAAACAAAATATATTTTATAAATTTGACAAACAAATGTAGGAGAAACGGTATGTGAGTAAAACAAATGACAAACGATATAAATAACAGCCGAGATAGGTCAAACTTGTGTGGTGAACCTATTTTATGAATGGCCGAAGTATCCTTCCGCGCTGACATAGTTCAATATTTCTCAACCAGGGGTCGCTCGTTTCAGTGTAGTTTTGGTAATGTAAGCCTTTACGCGGATACGTATAACGTCGACAAATATTCTCTATTCGGTTCAAAATAAATTTTATTCAAATGATGAAATACTGATATATTCGGATTGCTTTGTAAAATTTTGATCAAATAAATAGTTTTAGTACAAATTGAACGGTAATTTGCGCTAAAATCGGTTATTTTAGCACTATGTAGAAGGAAAGGAGATAAACATTTTTATATTTAAAAAAGCAAATGTTTTGACTTAATTCTTTTACTTTAGTATGGTTTTTGTTTGAAAATTTTAAAAGGAAAAATGGCAACGTTATTTGCACCCGCGTGGAGCATGTTTTACACCACGTATTTTCTGGGTTTTGCCCCCTCTTAAGCAATAGACCTAATGTTTCCCAAAAAAATCTGAAATCTTGAATTGCTTTCTAGAGTTAAGTCTGTCAGTCATGACAAACGATTCTAACACATTCAGAGAATGGAAAATAGATTCACTTACATTATTTTTACTTTCAAAAAAACGTCCAAGTTCTTTGAGGTGACTTGTTGTTTCGGCTAAACTTGGAATGTATTCCTCCGCAACTGATGACTCGCCGTCTTCATCACCTGATGCCTCGTCGCTATCTTGTTTTTCATTCTTGCGTTGAGCACTTTAGCAATGATCTCTGCGTCGGTTACTTCCCCACAAACTGCGACATCTTCATCGATGTTGACAAAATCTTCATACGAAATGGCAGGATCAGTAATAATGTCCTCCCACCCGTAAACTGAGGCACCGCTTCCGCTACAATGTCAATAGCATTTTCTGTGTCGTCCTCTTTTTTGATAAAACCAGCTTTTTTAAAACAGTTCTTGATCGTTTCGGGCGTTACTTGGCCCAAAACTTGCTTACACATTCTTGAGGCTTGAAGAATGTCTAACTTTATTTTAAGGGCGTCGCAATCTTCCGTCAAGATGTTCTCAACCAATAAACGTCTGTAAAAGTGTTTGAGATTTTTTATGATCCCCTGGTCCATAGGCTGGATAACCGAAGTCATGTTGGCAGGGAAAAAAATTACTTTCACATTTTCCATTAGTGGGATCGTGTTGTGTGCTGTACAATTGTCAATGAACAAGATCACTTTTCGTTTTTCTTTCTTTAACTTTTTGTCCAACTTCAATAGCCACTTCTCAAAAACATTACCGGTCATCCAAGCTCTTGCACTGTTGACATACTCTACTGGTTTCGATCTTACGTTTTTAAAACAACGTGGATTAGCCGACTTGCCAATCATCAATAAAGGTAGCTTTTCTGATCTGTCCATGTTTGCGCCCACCAGCACTGTGTCCCTATCTTTGCTTAGTTTTCCTCCGTGACATTTTTTATTTTTAAAAGCGAGTGTTTTGTCAGGCATGGATTTAAAAGAAGACCCGTTTCTTCAACATTAAAGAAGTTTTTTTCATCCCTGTCCTGGATCATCTCCTCCAAATCTTTTTTCCATTAGTTGGCTTCTTGCTGATTAACAGCCCCACTTTCACCGCAAATGGATTTGAACATAATTTTGTTGCGTTCTTTGAAGCCGTCTAGCTTTCCTATACTCGCCTTAAAATCGTTCTTTCCTAGTTCAGTCGCAAATTGTTCTGCTTTGCTCCTTACAAGAGGACCACTCACAGGAATCTTCTTATCTCTTGTTTGCTTGAACCATTTCAAAACGCAACTGTCCAATTGAGGGTTTTCCGGTTCCCTTAACCTTTTTCGGCCTTTAGAGCACTCACTTTCACTACTGAGAATTTTGTCTTTATTTTTTAAGTATGTGGACAACGTGTTAGGAGGAATTCCAAATTCTTTGGCAATCTCAGATTTTTTCTTCATCACCTTCTCTACTTTTTTAATCGCCGCTATTTTCTCCGCTAATGTCAACATTTTGTAGGAAATCTGAGGCTTTGATAACAACATCTTCGATCTGTGCAAACACTTTAAAATGTGTGGCAAAACCGAACTTAGCCCACAAGTGCAAACAAACAACTCACAATACTGTAGCACACAGTGACAGCACGCACTACCAAACAGGTGTAAGGGATGACACTTTCATGAGTTATGAGAAGTGGAGCGTTGCAAAACAATAGAAGGGTGGGAGGGGTTGGGCAATGACCTCGAAACGAGTGCGGGCCGCAGACATGGGTCCCGTCGGCCAAACTGTCGAGTAGGAAGGGGGAAGGAGTGCGACGACCTTGAAGCTATACGGCCTGCGCTAAAGGGCTGGCGAGGGATTTTGACCGCATGCCAATGATACAAAGTCGTTTTTCGGGAATTCCTGACCCGACGGTTTGACTTTCAATCGTCTTTTTTCGCATAGAAACTTCGAATTATCGAAAATATAATTCGAATTAACCACAATTATTTAGCATTGATTGTATATGAAATGCTAGGGACCAGGATAAATATTCGAATTAAAGAAAAGTTCGAATTATAGAAGTTCGAATTAGCCATGTTTCACTGTAATTGTTATTTGATTATTTTTTCCTTACTTTTTAAGGATTTTTTACCGGCTAAAATTTTCTCAGCCAGCCTCAATTTCCCCGAACCTTGTTCGGGCGTTCCGATATATTCTGCACCCCTAAGAGTTACTACCATATATTTCTTTTCAATTTTAAAAAAAGGTCTTCTATGGCCTTGATTTAGATTATATATTCATGATAGACAGGTGATCGGATTATTGGCCTGTATTAAGATTGAAACAAGTTTGTATATTTTTATTGTTTAAACAAATGTTTTGTTGACTTTCAAGTTGTAAAAAAGAAATAGTTTTATATGAATACGAAATGTAGGCATATATTTATAATATCTGTCATGTACGGTTTACTTTCTCACACTTGCCTCAGTTTTGTCAGAGAAAAGATACTTTTTTACAATGCAATCCTCTATCATTGAACTCGCTCGCTGGGTAATTTCATACAAAGATTTTTATTATGGAAAGAACAGAAGATCTAGGACTGCAAAAAAAGAACTACCTACTACCCGTATTCACAACTATAAAGTTTGAGTTGTTCCATTTCGAGAGCACCTGCTGTGCTGTTATTACTTGTAAGTTCAACAGTTGCTGTCTTTTCTTTTGAGTTGATTGAATTATAGCTTCTTCTTCAACTGTTCAGAATTAGGAGCGGACATTCCAATAACTGCTTCAATTGTTTTTTTATTGAAATTTTATCTTTTTTTTCTATCACGCCATTGTTTCTTTATTCGGTGGTGCTCAAGTGACATCATTTCTTTAACTTTTTCAATCTTATTTTCCGTTTTACTGTGCATATAGCTCTCTGTCCTTAGCTCTCTTTGTCTCCCATCTGCCCTTCAGTCATTTTCGACCTACGCCTAAGCTGTCTTTCTTTTGCTAATTCTTTCTGTCTGTCAAGTGTTTTACTGTCAGATTTTTTTTTAGCCATTTTCCATGAATTTTCCAACCCTGAAAATGTATATATAATTGTTGTATACTGAAAACATTGTTCTACATATACAGTAGAGCGTTGAAAATCCGAACTAATTGGGACCGAGGAGGGTTCGGATTATCAATTTGTTCGGATTTTTTAAAACAACCAAGAAAATGCCATTTAGGCTAAAATATATGCTCTTTAATCGATTAAAGTGGTTAAACAGTACAAGCAGTAATGTAATTACAATAAGGTATGTAAGACTACTTACATATTATGATTTAGAAGAACCTGCACGTACACAGTAGGACCAACATGATTACACTTGTAACTCTCAATTACAGTACAGTACATAATTAAAAGTTCACTTGTACATTATAGTTAACACAAACGAAAAATAAAAAAAATATACTGTACCATACACTACTGTATGTACGACACACTGTTATAATGATTACACAAAGAGAAATGAATGAACTTTCTGTATGTTTACGCTGTTTGTTTACTGCTAGCGCTAAAGCAGCTTATTAGTATGACATTGATGAAAATACTGACAGCCAGTCTGCTGTGAGGGTGTGTGAGAGCAGGTATTAAGAAGTGTTTAAAAAAATATAATAATGTCAAACTGCGATGAAGATTTTTGTGAAATTTTTAATGACGCAATAATTGGAATTAGCGAAAACAAAATTTTTGCAGGGTCAGCCTCGGAACGTGTTCGGATTTTTAACGTTTCGGATTATTGACGTTCGGATTATCGACGCTCTACTGTATATAATTTACATACACATTAGATAACATACGGCCATCGCAGTTGGTTCTAGGACTGTCCTCAGGATATTCCAAATTTAATTGATTTTTGTTAAAAATAATAATTAATAATTTTAATGATTAATCATTTCAATAATGGTATGCATAATTAATGCGAGATAGGTACCATAGTACAAATATATGTACCATATTAAATATAATTTTCTTTTCAACATTTTGTATTACACAAAAACCTCATGAAGAAGCAAAATCCAATCAAAATTAGAGCCTTTTCAGAACGATTTTTACATTTAACTTTAACAAAAGTAGCGATTGCTTAGTTTAAATACTATGCATTGGTATAATTCAGTTGAAATAAGCTAAACTAAATCAAATTACATTTAAGAGTTCACATCGGTCACTAGATTCACGCCCGGTCACAGAGTGTTCACTCTGGTCACGCCCTATCACGTGAGAGAAGTGATCGTGAACGGAGTGAAGTTTAACAGTTCAGATAGCGCCACTGTACAGAGAAAGCAAAACAACGTGTTCTAAGTTTAAGGTTATGTTATGCAGCAGTTTTAGTTTGTCGTTAAACTACTTATTTTAATGAAGTACTCCTGTTTTGCATGCAATAATACAGTGACCGATGTGAAAAGGCAATAAACATAATGTAAGAGATTTACCTGAATTGAAGTAAATATCCAAGACTGGTGTGAAAAACAAGCCACTAATCAGTCTCCACTTGCAATGTGTACACAACTCCTGACTAAACTAGCGGCGGGAGCCGCTGTTTATCGTGCTCTCAACAAATTTGGCGCGATTTTCAAATGTTACTCGTCCGTGAAAGGTTTTGAGAAACACTTCTATTTACTATTAAATCAGCGTTGTTTCTTCTTTTATTTGGAAAATTTAATGTCGATGTTCATAAATGCTTCGAATAAGTCACGGTTTTTTTATAGTTTTATATTTTTTATCTTTAAATTGTAAACTTTGACCGGAGGGGAATTTATTTACTTACATGTTTTATTTGTTTATTATTATTAGATCAGTATACTTAATAATGGCTTAAGCATTAGTGCAAAATTATATTGTAGTTATACTGTAATAATAGTTCAGAACATAATTTGAATGAATTTGTAATTAATGGGTAACTTAAATTGTAATATTTTGTGACAGATGCCCATATAGATTTGAAATGTGTAAAACAATAGTTAATTGTAATATGTTTTATTTAATAATTCGAGTTTTGTTATACAAAAAAATATAAAATTTGTGTTCTTTCTCTCTTGTTCATAAACAACTTAACAAGTTTATATGTTTTTCAGAAAGGAATATGGAAATTATATATGCAAAATGTAAATATTTACTTTAAAGAGTAAACAAAAGGTGTGTACATTGTATTATTTTCATAATATGTGAATTTAACAAAAACGTTTTTAAAAAACTAAAAAGAAGTAAAATTTGCAATGGTAAGTAATAACGTAACCTTGGAATAAAAAAAGAGTGGAGGATTGTAATTAAGTCATATGAATTAAGTAATGGGTTTGTCAGATAACAAAAGACATAAATAATTAGGAACCATATGGTCACAAAGAAAGTGTTGGATGTGGTGGAGGAATAACACTAAAATTTCTTGATGTATATATTTTACAAATTAATGAACCCAAATTCATAAAGGTATATCCAACAAAGGTATATCCACATTTTTGTTTTTAATTAAAAGTTATTATTTTCGTAACCTTTATACGCCACAGCCCTATCCCTCTTCTCAGCCCTACAGTAATAGATTTTAGCGCTGACCTTATATACTAAAAGTGAATAAAATATTTATTTAGATAAGGATTAAGAAAAAAGAAAGTTAGTAACTGCATGAATTAATTACTGCAAGCTATAATGTATAGGAGAGTTATATCAAGATGTCTAATGTAGACAGGTTAATGTTATCATACATTTTCTTCTTTATATCTTTTATTTGCCCACAATTTATGTATATATTATTTTAATGGATAACCTTTAACAATACTTGGTACCACCTTAACAGACTTGGTACCACCTTTACCAACTTTGTACATCCTTTACCAATGCTCGGTACCAACTTTACAGACTTGGTACCACCTTTACCAATACTTGGTACCGCATTTACAGACTTAATAAATATGACTCACTTTAAAGCAAAAACAGTTAGTACTTGATGAAACACCATAATATGGTACGAAATAACAAAATGGTAAAATTTCACACATATGATTTACTAAGCTACTCAAAGACAGCCTGAAGATGCCTAACGGTGAAATAAATTATATTTGAGAAATTGTATCATTTGGTTATTTTGTACCCAATTACAAACTTTGTAAATCTAACTTTCTGTTGCAATAAAGATAAGATATGTTTAGTAATGAAACTTTAAGTTGTACAAATAATTACCTGAGGATTATTGCCGGCTGTTGTCATAATGTAACAAATATAAAATTCTACTGATTTCAGCAAGATTTTGTGCAATTGTTTTGGAGGTAAAATAACTGATGTACATGCCCCTAACAAAGGTTGAAGGTCACAAACTGTAACAAAAAACAGACAGTTTATACAGTCTATTCCATAAAACATGCAAAATGGATAAGAAGAATGGACTAAGATTGGTTTTCCTATGATCAACCACCATCACTGATGTAGATCAGGAAAACATATTTTTAACAAAAATTTGGTGATTTAAACAAATAAACGTGTCCCGAGTTTTGAATTATCAAAAAAATTAGTTGCCAACTTCATTATTTCACCAAAAAAAAGGCCAGTTTAATCAAAAATCAATTGAACATTAACTGACAAAAATTAACACCAAAATAATTCCTTGGACTGAGGAGACCCCAAAACAGATTTGAAAGAAAAACATAGGCTACATTTTTAATGCATAACAACTCTCACTATATGTAGGCTTTCAGTAAATTTAATATATTGGTAAATACCAATATCACAAAGTCTTATAATATGAATAAAACAAATTAATCAAAGCAAGTCATTTGTATAGAAAATCTTTGCTCTGAAGAC
>JAGFPH010000461.1:50367-83933 GCA_018207615.1 Philaenus spumarius
ATCAGATTACAGCGGTTCTAGAATAGAAACTACGTGTAAACGATTATGTTACTATTCAAAGACATTGTGTGAGATCAGTTGGCCTACATGACAAAATAGATGTAAAAATAATACACATGGAGTGTTCTAACTTTCTAAGTTACTGTTTACAAGGAAATGCAAATGTAGCAAACTGCATGGCAAAGGAAAAATATGTGGTAGCACAAATTTATAAAAGTATAGAGCCAATAAGAACACGAGTTTGAAAAGGACGCTAACAAAAAAGAGAGGTGAGATAGAGAGATGAAGTCGAAAAAATGGGTCTTCTTCAAGAAACCCGTGGCTTTAAAATAAAGAATTATATTTACTTAACTAACAAACTTAATTGTTATTATTTAATTTTAAAATTTTAATAAAGAATAAGTTTTAAATATTAAGGAGATTTACTGCAAAGTAATTAGTACAGTTTCCCTTAGCAACATTCATTATACATTGAATTTAAAGTCAAATTTAGAGAAAAATTTAATTTTTACATTAAATATTCAGAAATTGTATATTAAATAATTTGTACAGTTTCTTAAGTATAATTTTCATTTCAAAGTAGTATCAAGTAAATTCAACCTTTGTAAGTAAATTCAATTAAAATAATTATAAATGTTATTAAATTGGTCAAATTGGTAGCTATCAAGATAGTGATATGGTATGTAAAATGCTTTACTATTAATTATACATTTGATACAAACTCAAAAAGTCTCTGAAGTTATTTCAACCAAGTGGCTTAGTCACCTCTCATCCGGTGGAGCCCTCTAAATTAAGACCTTACATACATATGGTGTGACATAAATTAAGTATAGGCCTACTATAATCAGCAAATGAACAACATAATAAAACTGTTGAAACTTACAATTTGTATAATTTGGACTATGTTCTGCTATACAAAAGGTAGCGGTTATGGTTATAAGAGAAGACTGGGATCTGATATGCAAGTGTTTGTGGCGGTGAAGTGGGGGGAGGGGGCGCTGAAAAAATCTCGCCCCAGGAGCCAACACAACTCAGAACGCTCTTGATTGTATCATATGTATAATTATTTCTTTAGTGTTAAATGGAGTTTTCAAAAGACATCTGAGAAGCTGAGTAAGTGATTGGTGTTATTTTTCCATTGATAAATGTAGGCCTACTCTCTTGAACCATAGTTTAACCCTTTGAACCCCAGGGTCATATCGTTGCCAATGAATTAAGCGAAAAACCCCAGGGCGATGATATATCGTTGCCATAGATTGTGCAAGAAACACCAGGCGACGTTATATCGCCGCCGTAGGTTTAGTGTTTTTAAACATGTATAAATAAATATTTCACAACTAGCAGCGATTGTATTTTGAAGTATATATTATTTCGATTGAATTATTAACAATTTTAAATATATTCACGTTTGTTAAACATATTTTAACAAACTAGAAACATTGCCTACTCTATGGAGTTGTTTGACAGCACTGCACGCTCAGCTGTTTGTCACTGTCAATGCAGTAGCTTACTCGTGTTTATTCCTGTAGTGTTGTCTAACAAAGTTATCTTTCCTCGTGTTTATTTTATAGTGAGTTTTGGTTTTAGAGTGTGAAAAAGATTTGGAACTGCTTGCATTAAGGTATAAGGACCATGTTATACGAGCGCTGATAGCGTCCAGTTGGTATAAAACATTTTGTCATTTAGAAGTACTGTACACAATAATCACTTTGAAATAAACAATAACCACTAGAACCAGGACAAATTAAATATTCCTGACCTCTCTCGTCGCTGCGCTGCTAGTGTTGATAGCGCTCAGTATAACCGGGTTCAGCGTTGATAGCGCCGCGTCGTTAACACGTCAGACCGCTGTGCTGGTGGCGCTCGGTTTAATGCGGATTCGCTCGTATAACATGGCCCACAGTATTTCCATTTACTTAATAAAGCGATTTTGAAAATGTTGCGCTACCAGCGCTCGTATAACATGTATCTAATTATATAAGGAAGGATGTCACCCAGAATGCTTATTGAAGAATATCTGTAACAAGGCCTAAGCCTAGTCATTTTTAAAAAGTTAACTTTTTCTATAAATGTAAGTGTAAATACAAATATTTCTGTGTTATCAAAAGACAAATTTATATAAGTGAATACCACAATATAAAATTGGTGAGTACTTAATGTTTCCTTAATTATTTATTTGGTAAGCTATATCTCATTTTACATGTTTTTTTACATGTAGCATAAAATTATAAAAAAGGTTATTTAAAGTTTGATATTTGATTTAGAAAGACAATTTTTTTATATACAGAAACATATATTTAGAATGAAATGATATAGTTTCCCAACAGTAAATTTGTCTTCTTTTTTTTTCTAAAGGCTCCCAAAAATCGTTTTTATTTTATTTATTAGTACCAGGAGACCGAGCTAAAGCTCGATTATAAGCAGGGCTATGATTTCAATAATAAATATTGGATTATTGAGTTTTGAGGTTAGGCCTATAACATTAAACAACTAAATAAAGGGTATATACAACATTAGGCTTACCTGTAATAAAAATACAGTTTAAAGGATTAACCATAATCTCAACGCTATGCCTCAGAAATAAGTCAGGCCTAAATTAAAGTTTAATATTTCAATATCGATTAAGGCCTAGAGCCTAGTTCGCTCACGTCAATAACTATTATTGCAAATTTCCGTGAACATCGTTTAGGTTAGGCCTATAACATTAAACAACTAAATAAAGCGTATGTTTATTTAGCAGAAGTATTCGTTGCCATGGTAACTATAAATAGATACAACATTAGGCTTACCTCTAATAAAATACAGTTTAATATTGTAATGGCATTGAAAACATTTGCATCAGCGGTGCTTCGTTTAAAAGAAAACAGATGATTATTGTAATGACATTGAAAACATTTGCATCAGCTGTGCTTTGTATTGCTTAAAATGGACAAATTTCACTTTTTAATTTAATAAAAAGACGTAGAAAACGAATTTTCCCAGACTGGTGACCATTTCCAATCGATTTCTCGTGGCTAAAAGCCCCATATAAAATCAAAAAATTAAAAATCCTTAGACGGAGATTCCAGATCCATTTAGCAGACAGACAATTATCTCTCGCTTTAGAAGATAAAATTATTATTATTTAGGAGGTTTGGGTTAAAAAAAAATTAATAATTATAAAAACTTTTTTATTTTGTAATTCATTTTATTCCTAACATTTTAAGACCACACTCATAACAATAGCACACATATTAACAAAGTTATGAATTTTTTACCAAAACTCTGTAAAAAGCCTCTTGGGCTCTGGTATTTTTCGAGATTTTTGTGGTAGTGATGTTTTTGTACACACTTTGGAATTCCAATTTTTTGGTCCGGGGTTAAAAGGGTTAAACAGGCCTAGTCACCTACGCCCAAGAGTGGTACAAGAGGTATTAGATAAATAGGTTCAATAATTACAGATATTAGTTCAGATTATACTGATATGCAGTTGTTCAAAATATAGATATAAAAATGATCACAACATTATAATTACAAAGCATTTAATAATCTAAATTTGATAGTTTTATTCAATAAGATATATACTTTCTAAATTCACATATAATCTTATTAGAACATTTTATTATGGTCAGGTCTAGAGAGAACTATGCTTTATTATGTCTACAAGTCCTGTCAACATTTAAATATGGAATATCATTCCTTTTAATCTTATGGAAGTCAAGCCTAAAGAGAACTATGCAGTATTATGTTTACAGTTCTCTCAAAACTCAACTCTTGTAAAACTATCCCTTTGAATTTTCTACTTAAATACTTATTAATTTACAATCATTTAGAAACCATATGTAATTAATTTTATGATAGCTTACTGAAACAATTTTAATACAATTTTGTATTTAGTTTTACATTCTTCCACTCCTTGGTAGGTATCCTAAGAACCTATGGCAGCTAATTTTATGAAAGTAGTTTCTGATCTTAAAATTATAATTATTTTACAATATTTGTTAATTTTATGAAAGGAGTTTCTGATCTTAAAATTATAATTATTTTACAATATTTGTTTTAAAGTTATTTGCCTATGATTTTGTTTGTTTTGTTTAGTTGAATTTTGAAATTATTTTAGTAGTGTTAATAAATTTTGATATCTGCCTTACATAGAATTAAAGATATTGTTCAAAGAATGTGCATGATCCTACAGGTGTTTTGTATTTGTGTGTAAGAATTGTGATTGGTTTGCCTCAGGACAGTTCAAACCTGAGATAAGGATTAGATAAGGATTTAACTAAAAAAATAGCTATTCAATTAAGTTGGAACTTTTAGTAAAATTAAACATCACCTTTTGAGTGATGTTGGAAGCTATGAATCATGCATTTTTTCAAATGGGATTGGCTAAAGATTGAAAAAGTCAGCAAAATGTTTTATAAACTGTTGGCTAAATCAACAATATACAAAAAGAAATATTGTAAACAAAATTTACAAAAACGTTCATAACAGCATTTACGTATATCAATTATGTTGTTTTGTATTATAACTTCTTTTATATTACTGTGTGAGATGTAAATTTTGTCGGTTGCAGCAACTGATGAAACTACCAACGCACTGCTTTAACTACAGAAAATTAAAATCCACTAAATATATGAACAATACAACCAATTTTACGGTTAAGGTAGCTACAAAAACCCTAGACACATCTCCAATCAATTAATAGATTTCTAATATGCTTCACCAAGAGTTAAAATTTTATAACGCTATAGTCTATTCGTTCCTGCACGGCACCTAAGAAATTAGCAGTTCCTCGCTCTCGCTCGAGCACTCACGAGTGCCCGGTCTCCACACCCTTGACCTGCGCGGCGCAGGTACACAGCTTCAAGATACAGTTACAAATTATGACACATTTTCATTGAATGATGATTCAAATTAAAATATAATTTTCGTAATCTTAGAGAAAAATGAGTTCACTCAACATATAGTTACAGTTAACAGTGTAGCGCCAAGGAAGTATATCTGTATTTTAATTAAACACATATTGCAATATTAAAATACTAGTTTTATTTAAATTTGAGAATGACACTTTAATGTTATATAGATTCGGTCACCAATGATGGAAATTTATTAATGATAACATTGCAATTAATGTTAAATAAGTAAAAGATATAAAATATTTAATTTGCAATATCTTTAGTGGTTTTATTCGTTCCGAACATATATATATATAAACAAAAAACACGTTTATTAATAGACCAAAACAATTATAACAAAAATGCATACTTACTTAATAAATGGTTATTTTAAATAACTTTAAACGAACCTGTACCTGAACAAATCGTATCTGGAAAATCTTACACCAGTGGGTAGTACCCGATGTCGTCGTAATTTGTAGAATTAATAATAATTAGCACATAAAAATCATTCAACTAGTTCCCCGCACTTACATGTAGAAATTGTGTGGTTAAAAATTATGCTTATTTTAAATCAACAGTTTCAGATTACATTTTACTTTATACATGCCTTACATGCTATGTAGACTACGAATACACTAAAAATAAAAGTAAAAATACATCAACAAATGTAACACTCTTTGATTTCAAAATATATCAAAAATAATGATTGGTAACCGGTATATTAAATATATAATACTACTATGCATGTTGCACATCTATATATTAGATGTGTTTGGTGTAATTTTTCTTGGAATTCCACAAAGTTTAAAAATACGTATACTGATATCAGTACTTAAATTGTATATTTAAAAGAAGTAGCAATTACACACTGAGGGCCCCAGTGTATGACTCATCTACTTGGCGGGTGGGATGAAAGTGGGCAACTGCATTTGTATGCGTGTGTGTGTAAGGCTTTCACGATCCCTTAGGAGCCATGCGGAAACAAATGGACTATAAAATGATTTCCTAATTACATTTAAGTTTAAAGTATTATTGTGCAACAATTTACGAGTAAAATAAAATATTACAGAACCAATCTTACCCAACAATCTACGGAATGAGTTAAGCGCATTTTGACCATGACTATGTTTCTCAGCCGCCATAAGTGTGTCAACCAGTTTTGCCTGTAAATATATCAATCGTAAATGTTTGAAACAAAAATAATGAGATATATATTTTTAAAAGGCTTGGGCCTGGCTGGAGACTTATGGCCACCATACTTACTATATAAGCCCTATGTGCTCTATTTGATCCTCACAGAGCACAAATTATTTTCAGGTGATGACCACCACGAAGATTTTTGAATTCATATAATAATTGATGATACACAAAACTCCCAGGGTGTAAAAAAATTGAGTTTCCAAAATAAAAGCTTAACTTATTGATTAAAAATAAACCTAAATATGCACAAACAAAACAATTTATAGTTTACTACTTAAGATATTTGTAGTTATAGTCCAGTCAAACGGTGTTTTGGCCAAGAAAAAATATAGATGATTTTTCTCACTAATTCTATATGTTTTTTAGAGTGCTGAAAAATATATTATATCATAAGGAGAGATTGAAACAATTGTTTCAACGTTGTAAACTGTTATTTAGGTGGTCTGTTCCATAAATACAATTTTCAGGTAATTTTTTCTAATTACGAAAATGATACTTTTAATTATTTTGTAAATTTTAGGAATCTTGAATTTATAAGAAAAAATATACATTAAGTACTATAACTTTAACGCACACGCCGACACGATGCAAGCCAAAAATCTTTCCCGTAAATTTGATTAGAGTCGATCCAGGCAAAACTTTTGGTAAATGTTATTGAGTGGCAACGCTGCCGCGAAATACACGTCACAGGGCACTATTAAGATTCAGATGAATACAAGAGCTTGCGAAGTAAATACACTGTGCAGCCGTAATGCTCGAGGCCTATAACGTTTGCTATAAAACATCTACTGGAGAAGGCAGAAAAGATTAAGTTGGTTCTTTAATGGTATGTGGAGCTGAAAAGACACTGTTTGAAATTCAAAAAGAATACAAGAGCTAGCACCTCAAAGTACAAATACAAAAAGTAAATACAACCTGCACCTTTAGTTTTTCAGGCTTATGATGAATATCTATAGGAGCATGCAAAAAAAGAATAGGTTGTATCTAGAATAGAGAGTAAAGCCGAAAGGGCATTGTTTCAGACTTAGAATTAAATTAATACAGGAGTTTGCAAATTAACTACACCCTGCACACTAAGTGCTTGAGGACAATGATGTTCGCTACAAAATACCTACAGGAGAGTGCTTAAAACGGTTGTTAATTCTACCAAAGAAAAAATGAAGCATTATATTATGATAAATCAAATTATTACTTTTATTCTCCAAATTACAAATAATAATGTATTAGATTTGGAAATCAAGTTTTAATAACAATTCAGTAATGTTTAAACTTGCCTCTACTATCTCTCACAGATACTAAAGAAAAATACATAATACAAATGCACTTATATACACCCATGATGTTGCATAGTGTTATGTTATGTCATTAAAAGATTTGTTTAATATTTTGTGTCGTTAACACCTGAAAATAATTTGACGTCCAGGGAAATTTAAACCTGCTATATCTGACGTGGCTGAAAATGAATACACTAGCTTAAACCAGAAACCTAATTAATAATAACATTATGTGGCAATGGTCTAAATGTCCTTATGTTTAAAAAAATATCATTACAGTTGTCAAAATGTTGAACATATAATAAAGGGGTTTACCATCCTATTTAAAAAAAATTAACTTTATATAAATGGCTGGAGTTATAAGTTAAGGGTCGGCTCTAGTAAAACAGAAAGCAACCTGCGACTCCCTATAGCGGCGGTAGGTTACGCGGACATTGCTCATCCTAAATCCATTTAAAACCCACAATTATTCAAATAGTGTTTTTTTTTTAAATACCAAACTCTTGGGGACAAAATTCTTCATCTGAATGACTTGGTAATTTTTCGCTATAATTAATAGTTACAACGTAAAAAATATTTAAAATCACCCTATAGCGGCGGTAGGTTACACGGACATTGCTCAGCCTAAATCCATTTAAAACCCGCAATTTTTCATTCAAATAGCGTTTTTAAAAAAATACCAAAATCTTGGGGACGAAATTCTTCAGGCGAATGGCTTGGTAGTTTTTCGCTATAATTAATAGTGGCAAAAAAATATTAAAAATCAATGTTATAAATTGTTAATAAATATTAAACAAAATATTTTTCTTAATTTTTAAAAAGCCATTTGCATGCATATTGAACATAGCTTTAAAATGACATATCGTTTATAATTTTCCGATCAAAAATAAAGGAAAAATTTGGATTTTAACTTAACATTGGTCTTATGGAGTGTCAGCCAACATGGCCAACAGCTAGAGCCGACCCTTAATAAGAGCATGACTGCTGCTTTGTAATATAAATATAAGCAGTTCATTTCTTATTCACGTGTTCAAGGTTCCAAATATAAGAAGCTAACCGATCGTGCCACATAGATATTTCCCTCGATCCAATTATTCTGGTGCTGTAGCTGTTTAAGTTGTAACATGTGCGATCTATTGAAGACGTATATAAAATATTTACCCTAAAGGAAATATAATCTGGAAGGATAATTTATAATATATAATTATATATATATATAAAACAAAAATAAGATTCTTTTTATTCTAAAAGAAAATGTAAGCAGACAGTTAAAATTATAAAAATTATTTAAATTATAAAAACAGACAAAGTAATTGCAAGAAATTATTATAATTTGATTAATTGTTATAATTTGATTCTAAAAGCAGACAGCCTTGAGAACGGTTACTATGCACCTTAGCAACAGGATCATTTATATAAAAATAGTTGCATGAGAACTGGCGAAAATTCTACTTCACAGATGCTAGAAATTATAAAAGCTGGATTGGCAGGAAAACGTTAATTGCAAGGTAAGTCTCGTTAAGGCACACATCGTCACCATCAAACGTAAGGTGGATGCCCTAGCGGTAGGGCATAAATCGTTGTCTAAGTAAGTCTAGAGGTGTATTGCTGTATAGGTCACAAAATATGTTTTTTTAAACAAAATGTTTATTGTTTGATGGGAAATGATTGTGCAAGGACAGTGTTTTATGAGTTGTCCTCAAAATTGTTACCTCAATATTTTCTTTGAAGAAGTTAAATTGAAATTAACTCTGTGCGGGCTAGGCCTCATCTCACCTGAATTCAGAATAAACTCATCTCACCTGAAATCGACTACAAAAATCTTTAGGTAATCATACTACCTAGGGAAAAATGATAAGCCATTTCGGATTATTTTTAGCTAAAGCTAAATGGCGTGTATATATTTGTTGAATTGCATTCCGGATTTAGCGCCATAGATATTATAAGTCACGTTTCAGAAGAAATAATAAAAAAAGAATAATTCGACTGGCTTTAGACATTTCTGGAAAACATACATAAATAAAGACTAACCACCACCAGTAAGGCCTCAACAAACACTCAACGACATGTCTGCTGAACTGTATTATCACAACAACCCCCTAATGTTAATTATGCGGTAAATCAACTAGAAATTGTTAATTTAAAAATGTTTTCAACAATACCTACAGAAATACCTTACTTTACCCCCTCCATATCTCCAAAACTATTAATGCGCCAAAAAATATATAAAACAATTTTTGTAGAAAATTTAACTTACTTGAAAAAGTTATTGAACAAACTAAGCTCTAAAGTGAAGGGTTGACGGTATATTTGCAAAAAACCTCGAAAACACACAGTTTTTACACCTTCCACCTCTCCCACCCCAAAACCCGACGGTATTTCGGTGTTGACTTTTTACCACATTTGAGCAATGGGCCCATCAAACACTCACCCTCATGTCTGCTGAACTATATTATCAAAACATACCTCCATAATGGTAATTATACGGCACATCGTCGAGAAATTGTTAATTTAAACACGTTTTCAACCATACCTTCAAAAATACCTTACTTTACCCCCTCCATATCACCAAAACTATTGATCGTAACAAAAAAAAAACGTATAGAACCATTTTTGTGGAGTATTTTACGTACTTCAAAAAATTATAGAATAAACTAAGCTTTAAAGTGAAGGGTTTACGAGATATTTGTAAAAAACCTAGAAAACACACAGTTTTTACACCTTCCACCCGCTGCCACCCACAAACCCGACGCTATTTTGGTGGAGACTTTTTACCACATTTAGATCAAAGGGTAATAAACAACTTCCAATCATCAGAACTTTGTTTTTTTTTTGGATTCTCTAGTTTGAATATTTTTTGGTCTCATTTTACTGTACTAATTACAAAGTTTTAGTGCGTTTGAGTTCATCAATGAATTAGAGACTTTTATGTCCGAACCAATGGCCTGTTGTTGTGTGAAGGAAATGTAAACATTGAAGTCGACTCGTCTCAATCTGAGCCTTATCTATGTTTACTAATCTGGGCTTTGTGTATTTAATCAACAAGCCTAATGGAATAACAATATTCTACAACATGCATTGATCACATTTTTGTTAGGCAAGTTTGGATTCCTTAAAGTCTGCCGTGTTTCCCAAAAATATAACCGACTATTGCACAATAGGGTTAGACATTTCAAACACAATCCGTTATCAGAAAGTAACGCAACAAAAAATATCAATCAATTTTGAACAAGTAAAGAGGTTGACATTCCCAAAACGCCAAATGTTAAAGTTGCATTTTAAAAATTTTATTCAGTTTTAAGAAATGTTGTCGATACCTACTAATTCCAAACAGTTGCTGATGTCTAAAAATTGCATAAAGCTAAAAAATCATAAGTCCATCGATTACAGAAATATTTTGACATAGAGTAATTTGATTATTAACAAAATTAAAAATCGCCGTCAACTGAATGTTTGTGGATGTAAAAATCGTCAGTTCATTTGTCAAAGTGAATATGCAAGGATGAGATGCACTGAGCGCGCAGCATGTTTACGGCGCTGACTGACGGTCTTTCCCCCAGTATACACACAGCTGACGATTTTCTTTAATATTTAAAAATTTATCAAAATTCAGCTGTATAAATTTGATAAGGTATGAAATGACTTTATTTAAAAAAAATTCTGACATGTTCGTATACGTGACTGACGTATAATCCCCTCTTATCTATACAGCTGATTTTAATTTTTTGGTTGTAAATGATCTAAAAAATGATCCCATAAATTTTGGCACGGTATAAAATCACTCGGAACAAAAATTTGTTTGACAACTTTCACATGCTCTCACCTTTAGTTCCACCACTACTGGAGTAGCTGACGCTCAGATCTCTTATGTATTAAGGGAAAACTATTATTGCTATGATTTTCAGCCGGTATGAAATGACTCGTTCAAATGTAGCGCTACTTCCCGTACTAGTAGGTAAGTATTTAAAGGTTAAAGAGCAAACATGAGTATTTTATAACTTATTTGAAATAGAAAACATGGTATTGCATAGTGTTTTAAACCTCATAAAAATTTTATAGTTATATTTATATTATATAATAACATATGAAAAATAAAAATAAAGTGGGAAACAACCAATACAGTAGATATGTTTTTAAATGACAAACTGCAATATAGAAAATGTTTTAAAATTGTACAAACTTACATTATAACTTACATATTTTTGTAACTTAAATTATTATATTTAAAACTTAAAAACAGTGTGAATAAACAAATTGAAAAGTTAATAAACAAGTAATTGATGTTTTTTATGCCTTCAGTCTTTTAACAGTGTGGTACTGCTCGAAGCATCAAGCCCGGTTCAACAGTTTTGCACTGTTTATTTTGTACGTTTTCTTGCTCCACCAGTTCTTATGTCACTGCGTACACAACAGTCCTTTGTTTTACCAGGCCTCAAGGGCCAAAGAATATGCAGTTTGCCGTCTAATCTTTCTTAGTCCTTTATGTATGATGGTCTTACCCGTTTTTTAACATTTCTAACACTTTCAACCAATCCCTTGATCAGGTCCTTTCTGAATCTTCTATGTCTAACTATTCCCTGACCCTCGTTCATGTTGTATAGTAAACAGGTGTTAACAAAAACACTTTCCGCCACCACTTTATTGATTTCCTGATAAATCTGTACGACGAAAGTATTGGTCGGCAATGTCAACACCTCCCATTTATATACAACAGTAGGTTTCTTTACATACTCTGTTACTCCTCTTTTTACCATTCGTCTTACAGTTTGAGTGCTATTGTTATACAAAGTACTTAGCATAATAACAACATTACAGTCCTTCTATAGCAAAAGATTACAACAGTCATCTGTTCTGAAGCCTTTAATGTCGCTCATTTTCAACTTTATTTTGGGAGCTTCTCTTTTCTTATTCTTAGTTTTATTTGACTTTCTCATCGGCCTAACTTGTTGAGGCAAGCCTTTTCTGTTGGTCATGATTGTACCGGTTATTTGCACTTTCATGTCGTATAATGCCCGAGCTAGATCTAAATTGGTGTAGAACATATCGGTAAATAAATGGAGCCTTCAATGTTACCGTATGTTTCTTTGAGCTTATTAACTAGATTTAAAACAACTCTGCTGGTGACACCTAGGTCTTGCCGTGCCATTTTATCTGTTGAACATTTTCTGAAATATGGCTCTAGAGCACAGATATAGCCAAAAGAGGATTCTGAAAGAACAAACACCTTCATTCCCCATTTAATAATGGGCTTGTCTTTGTTATAAACTTTTGAAAACAAGTTTCCCTTTGAAAAAAATTGTGCTTTCATCAATACTTACTTTGTTTTTAGGGATGTAGTATTCCCTGTATTTTTTGTCCAAGCATTGCATACTTTTCCAAATCATGTCAAAGTACCTTGGATTGGGCCAGTTGGAGGAGGACTGACATGATGGTCCCAAAACAATTTGTAAGAACCTTTCTTTTGACAATGTCTTTAAAAATCATCTGATCATCACCCAATCAGTTGAAAAGATTAACCCTTAACGGGCGGCTAGCGCCTTTATACGCGGCACGACCCATTCTCTAAACGCGGTTAACGCCTTTAGACGCAAAAGCACAAAAACATGCTTAGATGATCCCATAGTTCACGAAACTTAAAATAGAGTACAGATTGATGTTCTTTGAGTATGTTTAGACCAAATAAAAAATATAAGCAGAGTCTGTGACTTCTTATCGCTCTGTGTTCTGTCGCCAAAGCAAATTAATCTACTATCGCTTGTGTTCTGAGCGCGGCTTACGCCTATAGACGCAAACTGTTTCATTCAGCTGTTTGTTGTATTTGTACTGTGAGTTTAATGATATTTATTCCAAAGTTTTACTGAAAATGAATATGAGTTTGACTTTTATGTGTAATATTGATGAAACAACAATCAATTTAGTAAATTTTTATTTTTAGGCAACAAGAATTACTACATTCCTTCTTTATGTTTTTCGATTTCTGTAGCCTATATAAAATGTATTCTTGTGTGCAATCTCTTTGTAAGATATGTTTGTTATTATTTATTTAGTTTTCTTTTTATATGTAAGAATTTAGTACGGTAATTATTTTATTTTTTGACTAGTAAAAGTATTGCTTGCATGTATTTTGTTTTTGAAGAGGCTTATTGTAAATTTTGCAAAGTTTGGTTTTACTTTTTTAATTTGTAAAAAATATTTTTTTAAAGTTTAAAATTAGTTGGATATTTTTTATGTGTACTATTTAACCTTGAGAATCTAAATTTAAACAGAACATTGAGAAAATATTATTTTTTTATTTTTTTTTGTAAATGAGCGGTAGCCCATGTTAGCTTAGCGCTTTAAGGGTTAAGTCCTGCCTTCGAGTTCATTGCTATTTTGTTTAGGACATCTAAAAAGGCTTTCATTTCTACTAAATATACATCTTTCCATGACCACCATATGGATCTTTTTCTCAAAGGAGTGCTTTTTAAGATTTTTTCATCTGCATATTGGTTACTTTCCTTAACTATTTATTGCTATGTTGTTTAGGACATCTAAAAAGGCTTTCATTTCTACTAAATATACATCTTTCCATGACCACCATATGGATCTTTTTCTCAAAGGAGTGCTTTTTAAGATTTTTTCATCTGCATATAGGTTACTTCCCTTAACTATTTCAGAGAGTAGTTCGTCGGTAAAAAATAGTTGAAATTATTCTAATGGTGAAGTTGGCTTATGTCCTGGTGGTGGTTTATACCCTAAATCATTTGGCCATTCAAATTTAATAAAATTTGTCTCACCTTCAATCTATTCCTTCCATGCCTCTTCTTCTCCAACTTCATCACCTCTTCTTCTACAATTCCATTCACATCTTCTTCTACAAATCTGCCCCCTTCTTCTTCTGCAACTATTGTATTGTACCTCTCTGAGCATCATTTTCATCTTTTGATATGTGTCCATCAGTTTTAAAATAACTTTTTTCATCACGTATTTCAGCGGTAAGCAATGTCTCGTACTCTTCACTGACATTTGAGTCAATGTCACTTTCACCACAATCAAACACAAAAACTGTTTCGAACTCATTTCTAATTTCATCTGAATTTGAATTATCTATTTCCGTAACTTTAAAATATTATAGCTATCAATGATTTATCACGACACTAACAACGACTAGCACAGCACTGAGTGAAAATATAGACGTTATATTATTGAGCTCAACACAGTTGTTATAAAACAAGGAAAATCAATCATGCATTGTTCACATAGTTCAAGAGTTTAACTACATATTCAAGCACTTTACACAGAAAATAATATAATTTTGTAAAAATAATAGGTTTCCATAGATACATAATGCTATGTCCATTCACGATGGCCATGCAAGTGTTCATATGATTTTGTATTGGGCACTTTTAAGTGGCCATACAAGCTGGGAGGAACAAGACTGCGAAAACAATTCCAAGCTGATATTATAGAAAATGGCGTGGCCACTCCCAGTGGCCGTATGACTCCAGACAAACTTTTTTAAAGACCCTATTCGAGCGCAAAGGGTTAGGGTAATTGAAACATCTTTTTATATTATTGGTAAATAAATGATCTTGAATTATAGAAAAGTGAAACGCAATAAGTAACAAATAATAATAATTGATTATACTCTTATCTATATAAATTTTTAACTTTAATTTTTGACTTGGAGAAATTTTTGGAAATAAAATATATTTTTTTATGTAACATTTTTATATATTTTATTTTATTTTTGTAACGCATAACATTACAAAGTGATGAATTTTAAAAAAATATAATGGCTCCTAAACTGTTGTGTTTAGAAAACATTCTCAAGAATACAAAATTCTTAAAATGATGAGTTCCTTCTAAAAACCAAATAAAGAGTGCATGTTACAATTTAAATAAATTGAATTGTCTGGTACATAAGAAAATGGGTGAATTTTATAAAACATTTTAAAATGAACTTACAATCCTTAAAGAAAATTGTGTAAAGTTTTCAATAAAAATTTGTTTCTATTTCTAACAGATGAAACTTCAGAGGTGGCCCACTTATAAAAAAAATTGAATAGTAAAAAGTGACTACGCATACCCCATGTTGTTGCATAGTGTCAGGAAATTTCTTAAGAAGTAATAACATTAAGTGGCAATGGTCAATAGTGTCTTCGCTTCGATCAGCAGTTACCAAGAGTAGTTCATACTGAATTTCTGCAACAGAATGGTAATTTTATTATATTAAAAGTAAGAAAATACTGTACGTGGAAATAATTAATCAATATGAACTCATTTTTAACTACATTTCTACATGCAACTTAACTAAACACAACTTTTTTAAATAATAATTTAAATTAATCAATCTTTGGTGCGAGAATACCCGATCTGAATGTCCAGAAAATATACTACGGAAATTCTCTGAATCTAGTTAGGTTTAATCCCTTCACTACTCGTTTTTCTATTTTGTCTTCTAGACAGGTCCGGTGTTTACAACTATGCTGCAAAATCTCCCAATCCATTTATATAATGGTTTCACACTTTTTACACTGCTTTTACACGTTTTTATATTTTGTTTTACACTTTAATTGGTGGTCACCATTGGTTTATTTGTAAAGGTTTAATGATTTTTTTATATGGGCTTTACTTTTGTGACATGTACAATCCATGTGAGAGAAAAACATGATAAGATATATTATGTACATTCACATAGTAAAGAAACAAAGAGTGAAGGGTCTAGTAAGATGAGAGAAGCAAAATCTAGGAAGCAGTATTAAGAAAATTGTATTATATACATAATTACATAAATAAAGACGCAAAGAAAATAAATTAAAATAATTAAATTAAATATATAAAAAAAGCAGACTTTAATAAGTAATATCAAAAGCAGACTTAATCTTAAATTTCTATAAAAAATATTATATATAAATAAAAGTGTCATATACTTGTGTGAGGTTGGAACATTGCTAGAAAAAGAACAGTGCGTAGTCTATCAAAATAAAGTAAGAAAATAAATTAAAGTCAAAAAATGAACAGTTAACAGGTGTTTAAAACCATAAACAAAAAGAACTATATAAGAAAATCACATACATCACAGGTTTTTGCAGTAAAAGAATGGAGAGGGTAAAATTGATACAGTTAGCGGTGCTGGTCCTTGATAGAGATGGCGTCGAGTCTGTTGTAAGAAATGTGTAAATCCACGAATTATTTTTAAAAATATGAGTTTTTTGTGAGTTGTAGTTGAGTCAAATGGCCTAAGGACAACTACGTGATTTGTACAAGGTGTGTATGGAAAATCGTACGAATAATTTAACAGGATTGGTGTGATATAATATTAGTGAACATGTGTTTTAAATGGATTGTGCTAAGTGTAAAGGAAAAACAGTGATATGGGCCCATCGTACAATACGCAAGTATAATAATGATTTGAACATTTTTGGTACATTCTTTTTATATTACATAACTCAGAAAAATTAACTTCTTTTTTTTAAATTTCAGTCTGCCATTTTAACGTCTTTGTTAGATATTTTTCAATTAACATTGCGTCTCTCTAATTAATATTTGTTTGTTAGACATACTGAACTTGGGCTATCATGTTGTATGTTTTATGTATGTTGACAATATTTGCTGTTATGCAAATACTTTAAACATGATGGAGTAAACGGTTTTAGTTGTCCGTCACAATGTCTTAGTCTTCATTATTTGCCACAAATGTCCATGTAGCAGCTTATCGAAACACACCCAGGAAAATTAAATTAAAGTAAGTTTTTTTGTGTAAAGAATGATATGCATATTTTAGAAGGCATGACTTATATGGGACTATATTAGCGGGAGAAGTGTTTGGCGCGTATGGTGCAAGGTTGTGCAAAGTAGTCTTTGTATTATGACGTAGGTGTGCAGGATAAAGCAATGTAGTCACAGATTTATTAGTAGCAATGAAGTCATGTTGCATAGATGAATTATATGTGAATTGATAGATGTTTTAAAGGTAAACAAATAAGTTTTGAGGTTAAGCGAAGTAATTAAAGAGTGTTTTTATTGAAGTTAAATAATAATGTGAGTAATAAAATTAAAGGATAGTTCACATACCAGGTGTCTTAAAAGTCCCCCCCTATTATTTTTTTTTATTAATGGAAATAGACAGATTTGCTTTGGGGATTGTTAACATGAAAAAATAGAGTTTTTGGTGTATCGTAAATTTTATCCCCTCCCCCAAAAATGGGGTATTTTGGGTCGAAAATTTTAAATGAGAACACCCATTGAGTGACACCTCATTTTAAAAGCCTTGATAAAAGAAGAAGATTGGCGCAAAGCGCAGGTCTGTATGTTGACTCTATCCCACACAATGGCCAATCAAAGTTACAATTTTTCTCCATTTAAATAACATTAAAATGTTAAAGATTATACATCTGTTATTTTTTACAAGGGTATAATCCAGTAGATCACTCAATCTTAGTTATAAAACATAGTAATTAGTATAAAAACAGTAAAGCTAATCTGGAATTCCCAGGTACTGGACTTTTTAACAAACATGCACAGTTATGAATAACAAAGCAAGGTTGTACCAACCCAAATTTACTGCTTTTCTTAGTAAACGTTTCTTTTTGTTTATTCCAATATGTGCGGTTATTTACATACATTTCCTGTTCATGAATATTGTTAAAGGCAAAATTTGCACTGTCTCTGCTTATCTTGTGGAATCTAACTTATGTGGAATTCGATGTCTTATCAATTCCAATAGTATTATTGCTGTTTCTCATTTCATATCTTGTTTGGTAGTTGTTTTAATGCCCCTTTACTAATTTACGTTTTTTCTAAAGCATGTGATTGAGCTTTCATTACGTAATCGAACAAGCAGCATTCATAATCTATTTTAAGTTGTCTTAAACCCTTATAAAAATTAGATCGTTATCACATTGGAAGTGACTATGCACGTCTAGATGTAGTGCATAATCGGATGAAGTCGCCCGAGCAATCCTGCACAAAGGATGGGAGTTCTCATATTTTAAGCGACTAAATAGCTCGATAAGCTCACATTGTCAATACCTGCAACAAATCCGAACAAGTTACGAATTATCGTTAAAGTCGAGCATTTTAACTAATTATTTGGCCTGTGTTTTGGCTTTTATTAAACTTTTTTTCAAAATTTAGACTTGTAATTGTGTAACTCTGGTTTTCAAGGGAAAGTGAAATATTCATGTTAACTATGGTATAAATTAAAATATTGTTATGAAGTCACAATTAAGGTTGTGGAATAAAAACTATTTATATTTTTCATGTTCCTAATAGCTTTAGATCACCTTAGTTGATTACAAAATGGATTACCTAAAACACTTTGCTTGACTAAAACATATGAATTTAGGACAATAAAACAATAATTTGAGTTAATGAAGATACTTTTGAATAGGCTACATTTGTATTAACAGTTTTGTCTTTTAACAATACGTTTTTCACATAGGCTGCAACATACTATGGTCCGAAATTGAATTATTTTGTTGAAAACGACATGTTAACATCCATACTCTTTTATCAATAACTACGTTATAAAGCAAACATACACATTGTATAATACAGTCAACTTGCTCGGAATAACTTCAATGGCTGTAGTCGCTACTTGCTGGTCATTGAGTCAAGTATACCAAATGCACACTCTATGACTTGTCTTGCTTTTATAAGCATAAATTTTTTTAGTAACTTATTAAAAAAATTCTTGTTGTATTGTAGAACGTATAGAGTGCATTTAAAATGTATACACAATGAATGAACCATTTAACAAAAGTTATAAATGGCAGGCTGGATCTTAAAAAGTTTAAAATATATCAAACAACTATTAAGGTAAACAACTTCGTTGTAAATATAAGTTGAAAGTCTTCGTAGTCAAAAATATGTTAATCAAAATATAGTACAGATATGATTGAGCTCACACACATAGTTGGTGTGCACATTAGAAGCGACATTGAAGCTGAACTTGGTTGTTTTGTTCAGTTTAATCAAGATTAAGTGAATTGAACGTTTTCAAGTCCTGAAATGGTCAATATTAACCTAAACTTTCATTTTTAATTACTAGAAACTTTTAATATCATTTCTTTCATAGGAGTTGGTACATTTTCATCATAACTGACTTTATTCGAAACTTTTTTTCTTTTTTAAATACAGATTATTACTTATAATTATAATTTTTAATAAGTACTCCATTTAACATGTTTCATTAAAAACAAGTTGTCAACTGTTATGTATGTTTAAACATTCATGAGCCCATGACTCATAACCAATAAGTACTTAACCCTACAACTGTCCATGTTAATGTTTTGCAACGCCAAGTCATTTCAGTGCGTGTACAAGCATATTTTCAAGTATAGTAATTGTATACCAATCCAAAAGTGTTCTGTACCTTTTTTGTAGAGAAAGGTTCAAACAATCCATACATGTAATTAAAAAATGTATTGATGTAAAATTGTAAAAGTTATTAGCTCAAGAAGCAAAAAATGTTCATTAACGAAAGGAAAAGTTCAACTTTAGGCCTACATAACAAGTAGTAAACATTTTTTGTAATTTTTTCGTAAGGATAAAAAAGTTTTGTAATTTAGTTTTAAATATAACTGTATGAAAACATTTATCTATTTCAAATTTCTTATTTTGAAAACATCAGTTTTTATGTTCCAAATACAAGATTGCTAACAAAACTAGGCCTAGCTGTAACGTAATTTACTAATATATGCTTTCCCAAAAATGAAATATTATTATAACAAAGTGTAGAGAATAATTCAAAGAATCGAACTGTATACTTGTATATTACCTTATCATAAAAGTGTTTTATTTACTTAAAATCAATTGAATTACAAAAGTAAAATGAAACCCCGTGCGGACAAAGGAAATTCAAAATATGACCGTTGAAGACAATGGAAACTCAATTTGAGTGGTCTGACAGTTTGAGGGTTAAGACTCATAAATTTAACCTAAATTCGCAGTTAAGAATCTCAATATATAATCAAAAATAGGTGATAATCAATTAACCAGTAATAAAATTAGTTACAATTAAATAATAATGTTAATTCCTTACGGCGGAAAATCATTGCCATCTTTTATTAATGTTCCTCTCATATTGCAGAAGACCATAAAATAAATTTCTCCGTAAGAAAATGTTTTTTTCTGTGTAAACGATGTGCTAAAAATTTTTGATTTAGTAGTAATGTTTCTTTTTTCTTTTCTTTTTTTGTAACTGTGGAACATCCGTCACGTGAATTATATTAATAAGCAGAAAAGAGAAAGTGCCATGATGAATTTGAAGGTCGAATTAGAAGAACTGGGAGTGCAAGTTCCTGATTTAGCTTTTTTGAGGGCACGGATCAAGGCAATAAAGGCAACATACAGGAATGAAGTGTTGAAAATCAGCGAGTCGAAGAAAAGTGGGGCGGGCACTGATGAAGTGTACGTGCCTAAATTGCCATGGTTCTCTACAGCCGACCGATTTATGAGTGGTGTTGTGATTTCAAGAAGTTCAAAATCTAATTTGGTAAGTTTATTTTCTCTACCAGGATAAATAGCGAACTAAGCCTATTACATCTTTGTAGTTAGTACTCCTGCAGATTCCGTGGTAACAATTTGATTACATTCTACAGCAACATTTTTCGTTAATTTATAAAGGCATTTTTTATAATGTAAAAAAAATTGTTATTGATAATTTGGAAAACTAAACCTTCATTTAAGTACAAATGAATCATTAATAAATGTTTCTTAGGTACAAAAAAATAAATACACAGTTTTGTAAGCGAATTATACTTTATTGTTAATTTCCTAAACATCACACTTAAGTAATAATAATAAACTAACTGTGTTTTTTGACAAGTTTTTTTATTAAATTACAGTATTTACATCTTTTACATCCGCACATCTTAACTTTGCATGCCAATCGCCCGTAACTGCCATGATACTCGTCCATTTGTGTTGAAATATTCGGCTAGCTTTTCCCTTATCGCTGTAGCGCTTTTCTTGCGTGAATTTGTGCTGCGAGCTACTGTCAGTGATTGTAGTTCCGTTCCTGTGGAACGCCACTGGCCGGGGTGAAAAACTCCTGTTTCAGTATCTTCATAGTCCATCGACCCTCTTGTCACGTATGTTGACGGTGACGTGGTTCGCAACCAGTTGTGCAGGGTGCATGTACATTGCACAATTAGATCAACAGTATCCAAATTTACTTCTATATCCTTTCCATAAATTCTAAATCTTGCAGCCATGATGCCAAATGCATTTTCCACCACTCTACGTGCTCGAGATAATCGGTAATTGAAAATGCGTTCAACTTGTGTCAAATTCCTTTTTGAGAAGGGCTTCATCAGTGTGTCAGACATAGGAAATGCGATCATCACCCAACAAAAAGTATTCTTTTGGCAAGTTCAGCATACCATTGTCTAATGCTGATTTTAGAGGTGACAATCTGAACACACTTGCGTCATTGGCTCTGCCATTTGTTCCGACCCCTATGTACAGAAATTTGCAATCTGCATCTGCTAGTGCCAAAAGCACAACACTGTACCCTCCTTTATAATTAAAAAATTCAGAGCCACTTCCAGGTGGACGTTTTATAGATACATGCTTACCATCAATCGCACCGCAACACAACGGGAAATTCCATTTTGTTTCAAAATTTCGTTGTACATCAAGCCATTCTTCCACCGTTTTTGGGACCTAAAAACAAATCATGGTTTAAAATTTGTACAATTCCCCAGCTGAAAGGGTTTGTTTTTTTCAGGTAAAACCTGGCACTGCATGCGCTATTGAGGAAGACCTTCAAGAGTCTGAACTATCGGCAACTGAACAAAGTGATCAATTTGCGCCTTCGTTTCAACCGACATCAGTAAAAAAACCGCGTTTGTCTAAACTGACTAAAGTGGAAAACGCGATTGAAAAATTAAATTAAATAACAGCAAATCGGCCGTCAGCGACTAACCATCAGGTTGACGAGGCGGAAGTGTTTGGTAAATACGTACCCACACAGCTGCGTGACCTTCCGATAAAGAATAGATTGACTCTTCAGGACAAAATCTAGTCAATGCTGACCAGAGAGAGGCTAGCATTGTTGCCTTCCACTCCCATCTCCGTTTTCTCCGATGATCTCCAACAGCACTTCATCACAATATGGGATGGACTCTGATGATGATTATACACAATTAACAACCGATGGAGGAAATGTTTATCAAAATTTGTGAAAAATGGATTCTGTATATGGAAAAAGTTAGTAAATAAATACAATGTTTAGAATAAATACTGTATTTATTTGTATTGTTAATCCTTTCAAAATAGTGGTCAAATGTACCTGCATTGATTGTTTCTACATTACAAGTGTAGTATGAGTTAATGTTTTTCAGGAGTAAATACTCGTATGTTTGATTTATATTAATTAATGATTGATATTTCTACATTAATTATTCATGAATTATCAGTCAAAGAAATAAATAAAAAAGTAATTTACCTTCAGGTAGTCTTGTAATGCAGTAATAATTGCTTTCAATACTGGATTCATGAATTGTGATATGGTGGTAGCTGGTACTCGAAAGAGGAGAGATAGACTTTGATAGCTGTCACCAGTTGCTAAATATCTTAGTGCTATCTCTAGTTTGACTCGGGCAGATATTGCTTCTCTCATCGGCGTATCTTTTTTAGTTATTTCATGTTCAACTAAACTTAACAACTCACTAAATTGCTCCACACTAATTCTCATTACTTTCCTGTATTCTGTAGGATCTTCTTTTGCAAGTTCCTCGAATAATGTTGCCGAAGCTCCTAAAACACTTCTACGACCCACCCAGTCTTTAACCCAACACGACCTATTTTTAATCAAAACGTCTTTCAGTTCTTCACTTAAAATATGTACCAGTTCTCCAACTATTTCACTAACAGCTTCATCAACAGACACCTCATATTCGTCAAAATCCACATCCATTTTCTAAAATGATGTTGCACTCAACAACGCTAAACACACACTGGCACTGGACGCCACTGATGGAAGCCAATACTGCCCTTGTGTGTTGGTGTACGGACCGGACACTACTACTGTCCCCGTGTACAGGGGTCTTTAAAAAAAAAAACTCTGGAAAAGCCGATTGAGCTAAAACATAAAATTTGAGAGTGATGTTTATATTGTAAGTTGGTATACAAAAAATTTAGGCTACAAAGAGACAAACCCTGTTTCTGAGTGCAAAATATTAGATGGAAGTTGAAATGTATTAAATTTTTTATTTTATTTTGTTTTGTTTTTTTTTGTTTTTTTTTTTTTTGTTAAACTTATAACACATAATTTTTTCATCTTAATAATTTCTGCAGAGTAAATTAGAAGTAGGGCAAAACCTTGTGTTACAGTTAGTAGTCAACCCACCCTAATAGATGGATCATGTCTATATTTCTATGAAGATCCGTTCATTCAGCATTAGTCTAGTGCCTTTATATATGTTCATGCAGCACTGCTCCAAATATCTGTTTTAAAATTCTTCTTTCTTGTCTTAACAGTATCATTTCATCACAAATGTCTTTCTTAGAATGTACCTATATCATATAAGGAATCTCCACACTAAATTTTACTTCAATCGGTTCAGTAGATGGAGAGTAATTGTAATGTAAGTCAGTCCGAACTGTGCCTTTTATATATACAGTGCCACCTTGTGCCACGTAATATTAGATTTGAAGTAAGTTCTTTCTCTGTAGGTCCATAAAAAATTGGTTCATGCTATCAAACGGCATAGGTTATTTTTAAAATTGTGCAAGTACAGCCCATTACATATTGGTCAGTACTAGATCCAAACCTTTATTATCTTATTTACATCATATATGTCATGTAGAAGAAGATAATGTTTAGTAACGATCACAGCTGGTAATTTATGTTTTAATTTCTAGTGATTATATTAGCCACGAAAACTGAAATGCTCAACTACTACTCGCCTTCAATGACTAACTTTTACTTACCAGATGGAATATTATTAAACATGTCTCTCAAAAAGTTCTGTCCATCATCTGGATTGTTTGAGCGAAGCGCAGACATCATTGAAAGTACTTCGTGCCATAACCTCGGATCATTGGAGAAGTGACGGAATCTGAAACAAAGATTAAATATATTTTATTCTAAATATTCATATACTTTATTGCAATAGCCAGAATTCCACAAAAAGAGGTTGGGAATGTTCAGTTTTTGATTTTCGCTTTATAACTCTAACAATTAAAATGAGTTTTCCAGTTTAAATTACTATCAACAAAAATACCCAGATATTTTGCAGAACTACAATGCTCCGCTTAGCAACACAATTAAATAGATACTGGAAATATTCACAATTTTTGTTGTTTTGATGGTCCCAGTTGAAGCTCTTCTTCCTAATGCTAGTTGGCGTTATTTGCTGACTCAGGTTGGACATCTTCAGTTTCTTCCTCGCTCCAAAGTTCCTCATCAGGCTCAACCTCATCTTCCTCATCAGCGAGGTTGCCGTTCAAGTCCACATCGAGTTCGATGTATGGAGCATTTGTACAAAAACTCTCCAAACAGCTCTTGCAAACAGTGGTGCACTTGAGGCCTGACTTGCGGCAAGTGCATGTACTGGTGCATCCCTTTTTGCAGCCGCAGAACATCAGTTTCAGAAGTTCTTGGGGAGCAAGTTCTTTCATTATAAGAATAAGAGTGAGTCCGAGGATGTCCCGTCTCCAACCCCATTCAAGAGGGTCCAGCGTATTTCCCATCCACCACTGAACCTGGAGGAATGCTCTGTAGCTGTGCAGGTCCGCAGCGTCGAGTGTTGGAGGAAGTCGGGGCAAGATGAACTTCGCCTTTGTTGACATCTTCACAAAGAGATGAAACCTCAGCTCATTGATGCTGCGGATGGTCGATCTTCCGGTGCCATTCATTGCCATCAGGATCTTCTCCCCAGCTCTGCTGATGTCTGCTGGAGTTGCAGATGCCTTGTAGAACACCACAGCAGCTTCCCTCAATGCTGGGGTACTGTCGATGAGAGTACACAGTTTGATTTTCCCATGACGTGGAGGTTGTACCGCACCCAGATAAGGCTTGTGCGAGCAGGAGGTGTTTCTTCTCGAACTGATACGATGAGGTGGAGTAGTACGAGTCAGCTTGCCCCTTCTTCCCTGGCTTAAGGAGATAGATGTTTTGTAGGTGACATTGCTGGGAGCCTCACACAGGATGACTAGGACAGTCACAATCAGTACATCAGGTCCTCTGCTGCCTCCAATACTCAAATGGAAGATTCTTCCAGGTGTTTTCTCAACATTTGAATGAGGCGGCTCTTATTCGTTTCATTTCCCAAGAACTTCTCCTAGGAAACAGCCGGGAGTGTACTCACATCAAACATTATATCGGCTGAAGTCTTCACTGATACCAATAAATCACGTCTTTAAAATATACTAGTACTTCAAAATTAGCTATTAAATAACAAAATAATACTGCCACAAATATGTGAAGTCAGTCTATTTCAATTAGAACAGGCGTCGCACATTTACGCCAGATAGAAACCGGACGTCTCATATATGCGACATTAGTCTATGCGTACTAAAAAATTTTACAATGGTGGTAGCGAACGTGTTAAAACAATTTCCATAGCAAATTGATGATGCATTCAAATGACATAGCTAAAATTGACATAGATTGAAGTCCGAATTAATTCCCGGACTCATAGGAATCGAAAAAGAGCGAAAACCCGATTGTGTGACTTTAAGGCTTTCCCCAATTTTCCTTTGAGTTGAAAAAATTTCAAAATTGACCCAATTTAGAAAAATTGGTGCTTTTTGAACTCATGGATTGATTCTCTACAACTTTTATGGAGCGGGTATTTATAAAATTTGATGTAGGAAAGTTACAGCACATTGAAAATGGGTAAAACACAGTTTTTGGCAAAGTTGGGAAAATTTGCTGTTTTTGGATCCCCATAAAAATCGAACTACTGGACCAATTTTGCATATTGTTTTTTTAATCGGTGTGAAATTATGTCCTCTTTTATTTACTATAGTACGGTTGTTTACAAAATATGGACCGTTTTCGAGTTATAAGCGAAAAACTGGAAAAGTCTGAAAATTTTGAGGTTTTTCTGCCCCCAAAAGTTGTCCTCCCTACTTTCGAGGTCGCAAAATTAGATTTGGCATACCCACACCACACCAAACAATCCTAGAAAAAATTTTTTTTGCCGCAATTAATGTAAGCTGAAATCCCCCTATATACTGGGCTATATATTCATATTCCCAAAACGTGTATTAACACACAAATGATGGCAAATTTCCGAATAATCATAACAATAAAACGTAATATACAATCTGCCAAGCTAAAAATAGTAATAGTGTGGAATTCAGAATATTTTTTTGTAAGCAACTAAACAGCATATAATCTTTTTCTAAAATTAAATTAAAAATACAGAGCACAACTCTCACAAAAATACGTTTAATTGTCAACGTCAAAATCATCATCTTCAGTTACATATAAACTAAATACAACTAAACAACTAAATTATAACCGGTTATATTTTTTTATTCATTACTTTGACTCCTACTTCCTGGACCAATATTGTAAATTAATTTCAAAAATATTTTTTTACTTTTAGACATAATATTTCTCACGAGTCAAAGCTTGATTATATTTATAGCATATAATCTGTCAAAGTAAATACACCGATCATTAATTAAGAGTGTATACTTACAAGTCACTAAAGTATTTGGCTGCCTCTTTACTGTTGTTTGACATCTTTTCTATCTCATACGCCTCAAACTACAAAACAAACAAAAATAGAACTGAACACAAGTTGAAAAGAGAAACTAAACTCTCAACTAAAAAAACAATTGATTCTAACCTCCTGAAAACTCAAATTGAAATTTTTGGTCAAAAACAACCGTGCCTGCTTCAAAAATGACTCACCAGTTATTTAATAATCATTATTAATAATGTACAATACTTCTTATAAAATGGAAACATTAACCTAACATAAATTATCTTCTAGCAATAATGCCAACTTTCAGATTTTGTTTACTAAAGTAAAAACCAATGATTGTACAAATGAGTAAAATATTGACAAATATTGTGTTTACACTCTCAAACACTTGTATATTTTACTCTAAGTTATCTTTTTGTAACAAAGATCATCAATGACACCAATGGAGATTCAGTGACTCTGCAATATAAGTGGTTATTAGATACTGGTTAATTAATTATGTAACCTTTACACAAGCTTCTGTTTTTAGGAGTTTAGGCTTACCCATTTTTTTCAGAAAAGATTTAGATTTATTATAAATTATTGTTTAAATTGTTAAATTAAGAAACTTATTTATGTTTCAACTCTTATACTTGAACATATCTGCTCTCTAATTCTAAGCGTAACCTAACACGGTTTCAAACGACTGTTGGAATACAATTTTTGGCCATGGTAGAATGTCCTAAATGTATTTCCATGCAGTATCCATTAAAGAAAACCAGTTTTACATTTCGTTACGTGCTGCTAGGGGTGAAAATGTGATAACAACCCCTAAAAAAATATATATAGGTACATTTTTTATACTTTCCTTACCTAGAGAGCTGATATTTTGTAAATGTATTTCTTACAAGATTCATAGAAAAATAAACTAATTTTACATTAAGTCACGTTCTCTTAATAGGTGGAAATGTAGTAACAACCCTTAAAACGATAAATATGAATTTTTATACTTTCCTTTAAGCTAGAAAGCTGAATTTTATTGACTAGCCTCATCGAGAAATACAGTATTTGCGACTATCTTCACTTTTAAGCTCTATAGGTGATCTAGTTATATTTATGTTACAGAAGAATAATTTCCGAACAATATCTTGGAAATTTCAATGAAAAGGACTGCCAAGCGTTTCAAGTATTTTGTAATTAGACTCATGGATACATTCAAGTGAAAGTACTAAGTCGAAGAAGTTGTAGAGTCTTGAGTGAAAAGCATCGATCAGTTTTGGTGATTTTGAGAGAAATATATTTTTAATGCGATCAATATTTGTTCAGTTATAGATTCATAGCTTTACATATTAGTTGATTTCGCTCTTGCATTTTTTTTTAAATATTTGTTCAGTGATTAACTAGGTTTGCAGTGTATTTTTCTTCTCCTCTTTTTCTTCTTTTTTTTCTGTTATTATTTAATCAAATCTTTTATACCGGTATTCTTAAAGCATTGCTTTACAAATTTATTTATTTCAATTCTTTTTTTGTTTTAATACAAAAATAATCATAGCTTGACGCGTTGTTTTTTGCTTTTGTTAAAAAGCTTTTTTTTGTAGGATTATAGCTTATAAGTAAATCTCAATCTTATAAAGTAAATATTTAGCAATTAGTATAAATTAAACAACAAATTTGGTAACAATTAAAGTTTTAGGGATTTTTGTAAACATAAAAAAACTTAGTTACACAAACTAGAAAATTAAATGTAAATAACAATACATTTTTTTAATACTTGAATAAAACTATAAAAGGTTTTTATGTAACAATGGAGATTGTTAGCTTGGATTATGAGAGTTTTTGGAAAGGATAAAATAAATAAAAATTATGAAGTAGGTAAAGTAAATAATATGATGATAAAATTGGCAAGATGACTTTAATGAAATAATACAACAAAAACTTTTCTTTGGAAAAACAAACACATAATGATTGTACCTTCCAGAATGTTTTGTTAAATTTGGGCAACAATTCATTTATCATTTTTGTAAAACGTAAAGTAAATTAGGTAGAATTTTCGCTCATGCTATATTAATTTTGTAATCATAGAGAAGAAAAGATTTATAATTTGGATAATAATTATAAATACAATATAATAAATTGTGAATGAAAAATAAGTCCCGGTACATACCATTAATGGATTAAAATGTTATACAAAGAGATTAGGCCCCAACTAAATTTTTTTTTTCAAAATATAATAACTAATGAATTGAATTTCTGATTTGTTTATATGGGCCTATACATGATACTAAATGAATATCAATACTTAAGGAATATAGTAGCCTATAGAGTAAGAAATGAGGATTCATGTAATAATATTGGGAAAACTTAAAAATGTACAGAATGTATATTAGGTTAGTGATATCTTCTGGGTTCGTAGGTGTAAGTTTTATTTATGTTCCTAAATTATTAAAAAAATAAATGTTTAGTTGTTATACATAAGTCAAAAATAACTTTATGGACGTTCACAATTTATTTTGATAAAGTAAAAAGGACTAAATAAGTAGAGTAACACATTTTTCATTAAATAGTCTCAATTTTGAGACTTATTGTTACACAAATAAAAGTAAAAGTAGGCTATGTAATAATAAAGTAGATGCATAATTTGTTCAACTAAAAGGATAATTATGTCCGTCTGTGTGACTTATTGTAATATAAGTAGATTACTTACTTTACATAAATTGATTTTTGACGCGTTTCGGAAGTAATTCCATCTTCAGAATTTCACTCTGTTGAGGTCGTTAATACAGTATTCGACAGTGTGCACACGCGGTGTTTATTTGTGATATTTGTGTAATGTGTCTATGTGTTATGTTGTACTGTGAATTGTTTTAATGTATTAACGACCTCAACAGAGTGAAATTCTGAAGATGGAATTACTTCTGAAACGGGTCAAAAATCAATTTATGTAAAGTAAGTTATCTACTTATATTACAATAAGTCACACAGACAGACATAATTATCCTTTTAATCTAAGTGACTTGGATACAAACACAATTAATTTTAAATTGTTCAATTAAACTTCTTTTTTTTAACAGGTTGAAGGGTTGGGATCTAGTCACCCGAAACTTACCAGTGAAGCTATCCAAACATCATGGAAAGCTATGATGTTATAATGTGTCTGAACATACTGGTAACAACAGAGGTAAAATAGAAAAAGAAAAAAAGAGTTTTTTTATGGAGTCTAAAGTGGTCAAAGTTAGACCTACCCAGTGATCCAATGAGTGTCAACGAATTACACAGTATTTTTGTAATGAAAGATGAAGTTTGGGAGTCGTGGGCCGACTCTGGTAACATGGGGAGAGATATGATGGGAACCCTCTACCTTGTAGGTAATAATAAATAAATAATGTAATATAAAGTAATAGAAAGTGTTAGGCAGAGATGCATGCTGACGATATTGCTGAGATCGGGGTTTAGAGTACAGTAAAAGAGAAGATGATAGATGATAGTTGGAAGGAACCAACAGATGTAATAGATAGTCTGGGAGAAAACTCGTCCGTGTGCAGACTCATATTAAGGGGAGCTCTTCTTGCCTTTGCCTTATGTGTTAAAGTTTAGTATGTCGGGCCAGCAAAGAGATTGTTGTACTACTATGTTTTATGAAACGTTTAAAACTGTTCTGGAATTACCAACTTCATCAAATAACCTTCTTCCGCCAAAACCATCCTCACAACGTCCACGAGAGTGGAAGGACCATTCTATAAGGAGACAAGCCATCACCCAAGAACCGCAGGGTTAACCGAAAACGAGTAGCCCCTCACAAAAATATAGCTTTCTCCTTTAGTTTGTTTATAACATTAAAACATTGACAGTTTTGGTGATAGAACTGAAATTGAGTGTTTTGTATTCATAATTTAGCAACCCAGCTGTGACAAAAAGAAGTAGTGGTATACTAAACATTCATCCTTATGTTCCTCTTGCTATATCGTTTGTATTTGTCAAAAACAGGTGTGATTTGCTTTTATACAATCAGTGAAGCGTATTGGGCTAAATTCAGGGTAAGGCCAAACTGTACGATTTCTAACCAACAAAACACTAACCAAACCTAACGTACCAATCACAGTAGATTTATAGTTTGTTGTAAACATAATATAGGTTGCTACCATTACTCAACTTGGCGAAATGTTAGATTACCTCTACAGGCTAATTTTTTTAACAAGACTGGGTTGCAACCTAAAAAAATCCGAAACCTGGTCAAATTTACGGTGTAAATTTGCTTTAGGATACCTGACCTTTTTTCAGAAACAGAGTAGCCTAGTGCTAACAACCTAGGCACATTGTATTACTGAATGATGAATGCTGGTAAACATACTGTGACTAGAGACTGTAAGTTAGAACTTCAGGCTATATTAATTTTTTTTTTTTATGTATTACAAGTGAACTTTTGGGCATTGTTATACTACTAGAGCTAAAGAATATTACAGATTTCCATGCCATCGGCTAAAACTGTTTGAAAATAGTCCACAGTGGGAGTAAAATTGCATAACTGTTTGCCACAAATGTGTAAGACCCTCGGTCTTGCTTGTTTAAAAAATGTTATTAAGGAGCAAGTTGTAAACAAACTTTATTATAGTACAGATGAATATTTTAACCCTAGAACTGGCAATGATAACAAAAACGGATAACAATTTGCAAGCATTTTTTTTTTTTAATTCCCCAAAAATAGTAAATGAACCCCAATCCAAAAGTGTTCCATAGCTTTTTTCTAGAGAAAGGTAAAAAGAATTTATAAATGCCAGTAAAAAAATGATAGATGTAAAATTTACAAAGTTATTAGCTTAGTTACGAAAGGTAAAAGTTCAACTTCAGGCATACATAAAAAGTAGTAGGCCTAAACATTTTTTGTAATTTTTTTCACAAATGTGAAAAAGTTTCATAATTTAGTTCTAAATAGAACGGTAGAAAAATATTTATCAATTTCAAATTTCTTATTTTGAAAACACCAGTTTTTATGTTCCTACTACAAGACTCCCAACAAAACTAGGAATAGTTTGAATAGTAATTTAGGAATATATCCCTTGCCCAAATATGAAATATTATTATAAGAAAGTATAGTGAATAAATCAAAGAATTAAACTGTATACGGTACTTGTAAATTATTATTTCATGAAAGTATTTGACTTAGCTTTAGTTGAATTACAAAATGAGATGAACAAATAAAACCTCGTGGCGATAAAAGACATACAAAAAATGTCCGTTGGACAGCGTGGGAAACAGCTTTATTTTGCTATCTTTTGCCGTGTTTGAATTCTATGCAAGTCTATACTTTCCACTGTTGTTTGAATAACATCTAACCAGTCAAATCTAGTTTACTTTAGCCTACACCAAACGAAAGATCAAAGTTTTCTCTACAAAATGGTATAAAGCTATAAATAGTAACTAAGAATTGTAGGCGTTATCTCGATTGAAAAATGTGCTGTTTCATTGGTTTAAAACTGTCCAATTGCAAGTGAGTTTACAGAAACCTTTCTATTATGAAAAGTATAAGAGTGACGTCTGATTGGAAGGCAGTTTTAGAAAGATAAAATCTTGACGAATCCAATGGTATCTTTATATTATTGATCAAAATGTTTCTGTTAGAGGTTTAGAGACGTGGGAAAATAGAGTAGGCCTATAATTGCATTGTGATTCACACGCGGCAACAGATTTACTGAAATCTACAATTTTAAAACGATTACATAAGTAAATATTGTATAAATATTGTAAATACAAAAATTAAAGTTTAAATCATTTCCTTTCCAATGGTTTTTGTCTTTTTTAGATTGGAAGATGTTTAGTGGGTCAAATATTCTATACAATCACGTGTTACAAATGTATTGTCAGTGACAGCATGGAATGCACTGTCTGCCGGTTCTAGGGTTAATAATCCTCTATGAATTATGAAAAATGAATCTTGTCAACTTAAATTAGCTACAGTGATGTAGACCTAAATGATGCTTCACCTGTTCTTTCTGAATGTATGTTGTGCAATAACAAATATGTCTATGTCTATTCAACATCCAATATTAGTAGCCTATAACGTATTTAGGAAATATACGCCAATGTGTTATGTTATACAACTAAATTAGATTATTTTTTAATTTGTAAGTTAGCATCATAGCGTTCATAATGGCTGGAGTGTTAATGTATACTTACGCCAAAAAAAAACCAAGTAGGCTATGTTTCCAGTTTGTAAACATAGACAGACAACATTTTTGAATATCACTAGCCTACTTCTTCGCTCACACCTGGATTGCAAACTAAAAAAAACCTGAGAACCTAAACAAACTTACAGTCTCCAGAAGACACATTATGTTTCCAGTTTTAAACATAGGCCTGTATAAGTTGGTAGCACTTTTTACTTTTCTAAAAAAATGGTATTCTAAAATTTTGCCAAAATAAATGGGTGTGTATAAAACGCGGAACAGTGCAGAACGATGGGCCGATGTGGGTTCTAGTGGAGTATAGCTTGACCACAAGTTTTAATAGAATTACACTATATATCACTTTTTCCTAGCCTATATATACAGTGTGATTGAAAAGTCCCGGAACGGTGTAATATATTT
>JAGFPH010000461.1:84333-97411 GCA_018207615.1 Philaenus spumarius
GTCTCATTACTTTATCTATAATGGTAAAAAATATATTACACCGTTCCAGGACTTTTCAATCACACTGTATAATGAAATTAGACACTTCACTGGTCGCAGGAAATCAATTATAAACATTCTAAAACAAATATAACATAACAAATTAACAAACCAAAAATCGCTTATGGGATTTAACTAGGACAATCTACAGCCATTTTAATACGTGATAGGAACAGGGTTGCCAGATTGGTTGCAACTAGATTAGAGTGAGTTTATCAGTGCCTCCTATATAGCCTAAAATTAGAAAATAATAACTGTTTTAGTAAACTAAGAGATGTAACAAATTTATATACAGTATTATGTTTACATACTGGAAAGACTAGAGACTGTAAGTTAGACCTTCAGGCTATTTTTATATTATATAAGTTATGTTTTGAAATTAAAACCCTTTTTTAGTAAACTATGAAATGTTACAAACTTATATATGTTTACATACTGGAAACATACTAAGACTAGAGAGTGTAAGTTAGAACCCTTCGGGTTTTTTATATATATATATATTGTATAATTTATACTAAGGACCGTTGGTTCTTGGTGAAATTCCATTATAAATAAATGAATGAAAACTTTTTGTAAATTTCAAAAATTTTTCAGTCTTTAAGTTGCCTTCGATAATGCCGTAGCTGGCGAAACCTAGGTCGGCACGGCTCAATAAAAATTTGTGAAATATACAAAAAGTTTTCATTTATTTATTTATATTGTATAAGTTATGTTTAGAAATTAAAACCCTTTTTTAGTAAACTATGAAATGTTACAAACTTATATATGTTTACATACTCAGGCTAGAGACTGTAAGTTAGAACTACAGGCTATTTAAAAAAAATATATACATACATATATATATGTTTGTAATATTGTTATACAAAACAATATAATTTTTAATAGTATAAGAATAATAATTTACCTTATTCATGTGGTGGGTATAACTTTGTCACCTCTAACCAAAAGTTATGAATTCTGTTGTTTTGGTGGAGGTATTTGAATAAGTATTCTGCCAGGTAACCGACGAAATGATATTTTTTGCGCCTGTATTTTGGTATGGTATTTGTTTACTTTAACTTGTCAATCAAAACTACTATAAATACACAAACCTGAACTTTTTCCTTAATAAATATAGTATTTATACACTTCACTGATACCGGGAAACCAATATTTAACCATCTTCAACACGTACAACATTCAAAACTTTCAAATCAAAAGTTCGTTATGGAAATTTACATTGTAAAGTGCCGACATGATTTTCTCACCGTTCTCCCAGCGTTGCCGAATGTTCTTGTTCTTTTTTTGTGTAGAAACAACAGTTTAGACAACTCAACTAAGTAAACATACTGTGACTAAATAGTATAGGTTAGTACCTTCAGGTTTTTTTTAATTCTAATTATATAATGTGATAATAGACGAAATATTATAATTATACTGTTATCGGCAACATTCTGTGACTAAATAGTATAGGTTAGTTTAGTACCTTCAGGTTTTTTTTTATTCTAATTATATAATGTGATAATAATGACGAAATATTATAATCATACTGTTATCGGCAACATACTGTGACTAAAGAGTATAGGTTAGTACCTTCTGGTTTTTTTTTTAATTCTAATTATATAATGTGATAATAACGACGAAATATTATAATCATACTGTTATCGGCAACATACTGTGGCTGAATAGTATAGGTTAGTACCTTCAGGTTTTTTTCAAATTTTAATTATATAATATGAAGAAATGTAAATAGTAGGTATGTATAAACAGTACAACCGACGCAAATAGTAGTCATTTTGTTAACTGAAAATGGTTTGGTTTATTCGCAAATTCATGTAGGGAATGGAATAGTAGTAGGGGGAATTTAATATCGTTTCAGTCCGTTATACGCTCGGCTAATTAATTACAGAACCTATGAGATTCTGACCAGCGGTCAGCTGTTTAGTAGTACCGGTACACAGGTTTCAAATAGAGATTTATACACACCTTATTCAGTAGGTACAATAACCTATTGTTCCATTTGGCAACGTTGATAAAATTCCATTTTAAATACGCAGTTATACTGTAGTTTCTATTGTTCGATGTTATTGTTTTCGTAATTTACGTTTTGTTACATTATTTTCAAATTTTCTTGCTTTGTGGATACTTTTGGGGTTAATATAGTTTAGTTTATTTAATTCTCACGTGTTTGGTGTATGTGAAGTGATTTATTTTGTTATAATTAGTACGTTAAATATTGCGGAAAAGTCGAAACTTAACCTATATAATTTCAACTTTTATTTCTTTCATAACTCCTACAAATATTATTTCCCGGGAAAATTTTTGTTGTTTTTACAATCAGTTAGATGTGTTCTTTAATATTATATCAAATTTCCTTAGAAATCGATTGACAAGTTAAATTAAATTTTTACCATGGTGGAGAACGACTTGACCAGAGGTATTTTGAAAATTTCTTCATATTATGAAAGAACACGTTAAACTGAATATAAAAAGAACAAAAATATCCGTGGGAAATAAAAATTATAGAAAATACAAGAGAAATAAAAGTTGAAAATATAGAGGTTAACTTCAGTATTTTTTGATATTCTAATGCTAAATAAAAGAAACAAATCACTTAATACACCAACAAATATCAACAATAACTTCACTAAACAAAATGAATGAAGAAATCACGAAAATATATGTCAATCTTTAACTTCCCAAAACCTTTAGTTTAAAAACAATAACAATTATCGTTAAATTAAACTACATTGAATACCAGTATAAAGGCAGAAACTTATCATTTCTGATTGCCAACGTTGCCACATTGAACATATGTAATAGGAAAGATTACGTAACAGTAATCCCAAATTTTATTAATCGCTAATATAAACAGTGCTTATATTCTGGTGGCATTTACATTACGTCATATAACTTGCGACATTTTATTGGTCGCAAATATAGGCACCGCTTCTGGTGGTATTCTGTTTAATTATTTACTCAACTCATTTCTTAGATTTCAATTAAAATCAGTTGACTTTGACAGTTGACAAAATGGCTGCAAACAAGTGTGACGGTTGTTCCGTATCTTGGTTGGATTGCTGCAGAAAATCAGATGCTGAAATACAACAATTTTACGTAGACCATGGTATTAACAAACGAACGTGTGTGTGTGTGTGTGTGTGTGTGTGTGTGGTAATAACAAGTGCAACAACATTCTTGTCGTGAATGAAGAAACTGACTTTATGTTTAGGTGCGGGAAATATTATAGCCTACGTGGAGGAAGGGAAAAGAGATGTCGGTTTGCCGCGAGTGCGAAAGCAGGTACTTTTTTAGAAAAGTCTAAACTACCGCCCACAACAATTTTCGTACTTGTTGGCACTTTGTTAATTTCGAGGCCCCCTAGGCAAGAGCTACTAAAATCGATGCTTCAAATAGACAATCACATAATCGTCTATTGGTATTCCTTTTGCCGAGAAGTATATTTTCAACTCGTATCAGACGACGCCGAGAAATTAGGTTGTATGGGGCACGTGGTGGAAATAGACGAAGCAAAATTCGGCAAAAGGAAATACAATAGAGGCCGAAGAATTAAAGGTCAATGGGTGTTTGGTGGCATTGATCGCGGCACACGACAAACCTTCCTAGTTCCCATGGAGAAAAGAGACACAGAAACTCTCCTAGGCATAATAAGAAACAAGATTCTGCCGGGTACTACGATAATAAGTGATTGTTGGGGGGCTTATAATTGTTTAAGTACGGTAATGGAAGGTTTTATTCACGAAACAGTGAATCATTCTAAACATTTTGTAAACCTCCTCAACTACGCCATAGGTGGCGCGACGTCCGAGATAAAATACCAAGAAGTGTAAGTTGATTGAGGACCTTTAGACCTACTGTAATTTTGCCCAGAACTGTTTCACAATAGGCCTAAATACAAAAAAATGTGTGGTTTGCATTATGTAAAAACACATGATCACCAGTATGAATGCATAAATACGAAAGTAAATAATAATACAAATAATAAGCCATGACCAGGCCTACCTGAATTCCAAATTTTGTTGGAAACAATGTTTTAGCAGTCAGCATCCAAGCTTTAGATTCCAAACGGTCTATGTTTAATGAACGTCTAGCCATTGTTATTAAATATCCTTCGTCGGATATTTCCTTTTCACAACTTGATACTATTTCCATTTCCATCTCAATAAATTACACCTTATTAGGCCTAGGGCCTACTATTATGATCACTTCAATTTCTACCAAACTTCATGGGCAATCGGCTAATTTATTTAATTAATTTACTCAAGTTTTAACTTAAAAGACCAATGCAACAGTTGTGTTACATTTATTTTATTCGTTCAATACAACTGAACCATTATCACAAAAATACAAATTGTCCAACTATAACCTCACTTTTAAAAAGATAACTACGCCACACCAAACCTTATTTGCAACTATCATTCAAAATTAGCATTTTCTACACGCAATGTCTTTATCTTTCATAGGCAGTGTTGCCAGACCGAGTTTGTAACTTTCCCCGCCAACCCCCTAGAAAATCCCCGCTTTTACCCGGCAATAAGTAAGTTAATCCCCGCAAAATACCCGCAAGAGCTAAAATATCCGAAAACTAGGTAGTCTAATTATCTAGGTAAAATTTTTAATTTGATTATCCAGAAGTTTGCAGTTAAGTAGCCTATATATAGGTAAATTAGATCATCAATAAATTAATATCACAATCAACATTTGTCAAAACTCTCAGCAAAATAAAATTTTAATAAAAATAGAAAACACATTGAGTTGATAAAAACAACCTTTGGGTAGAAAATAAAGTAATTTAATCACACACAAACAGTTATTAAATATACCTATTAGACTAAATGTTATTAAACATCTACAAATATTAACTATTATAAAAGCGAGTGTACTCACGTACGTGAGTAACATATAATATAACAGCTGATTTCACCCATCATCTGTAATACTTAAACAAACCCAGTGTAGCTTATTTATAGTTTGGGGTTATGTTTACAACTTCAATCGTTATAATATCTTGTGAAGTTGATTTTTTTTAAATATGAGTTACAGAACTAATGTATGCTATAGTAAACGTTATATTGAGGTTATAAACTGTATATAAATACAACCTTTTACCATCAATATATTTGTTTATACTAATTTGAAGAAGAGATATCTATTCGTTTAATTTCGGAAACATTCGTACATCTTCGTATAACATATAAACATTTTCAATTATTAATTTCTTCCCTATAATATTAATATCTTCTAAATCATTTGATCTATCAATATGAAATAGAAAGCAATTAAAAGATAGTATTTTTATCTTTCTTTAAATATATAATAACGTATGTAAATAAAAATGTTTAACAAAATAGGCCTACAGTTTTATAATCCTTATTATTGTACACATTTACCGAGTTAAAAATCCCCGTCAGATTAGTAAAGTAGGCCTGGATAAGTAGAACTTAATGTTGTTTTTAAATAGTTGGTTTTGTAAATAATGTATTTCTGATTAATTAATTTATGTATTTCTGCATCTAATTAATCAGCCTGTGATGTTTCACGGGGGCTTACTAGTAATATTATTTTTGTAAAATATTAAATTAAAATGTTAAAGACAAATTAAATAATATCGTAATGAAACAGGTTAAATTCAAATTAGGTCTATAAAATAAATTAAATTAGAAACATTGTAAAATGAATAAGGCTTTAAAAAATTGTTAACTGTGTAAATAATATAATTATATGAGAAGGACATATAATTTTTATTCTGCCAAAAGGTGAAATAAAAAGTGTTTTTAATAAAATGATAAAAGTAGCTTTAGACTCAGACTCTCGTTCGCGTTATATTAAAACTCGACAATCCTGACAACAACAAACAAAAATCAAAGCACAATTGCCACAATTAGCATAAATAAAGCACAACGCACTTGCCCACAACGCTGTTGGTATTATTATCTCTGCACTTGCCATAGAGAAACTGCTCAGACGCAAAGGTATGATATGGAGCCTAGAGAAAGTCATTCACAACCACAACAGAAATTTTTACTAAATAAGCTACATTTGCAATAAATTTAAGGCAAATGTTACATTTATTATTGAATTTATTAATTAAAACGTATAAATCTTATCCCGCAAAAAAACATAATCCCCGCACTGAAGGGGACAAATACACGGCAATTACCCGATATTAACCAATCCCCGCCAAATTACCAGCAGAGTTCTAAAATCCCCGCATGCCTTGTAAAATACCCGACATTGGCAACACTGTTCATAGGCAATATTTATAAAACATATTACTACTTTACATAATCCTCTTTAAAAAAAAATGATGTTACAATTTATTTTTTTTTTTTAATGTAGTATGATCAACCATGGTGAAACTTATTTATTGTGGTTGTACTATATTAATATTAACAATTAGAGATGGGCAGGTACTGATGGATACGGTTCCGCACCTGTATCCCCCGTCGAAACTGATGGATGTAGGCACTAGTAGGCACTAGTAGGCAGGGTTGAGGGTGGGATAACTAATATAGGGAAACGTGTAACGTGTTCCATGTTACAGTTTCAATTTTTAGTCCACTGCGATCCCACCAGAAGCGCTGAAGATAGTTTCAACTTATAACATTGAGTTGCCTATCTCCTCTTGGTAATATTATCTCTGGATGTAGGTCCGAGGCCCGAGTGTGAGTCAGACACGCATCCTTTTTATATGGGAATCTCTTTATAATATTGTGCTAAGCACAAATTGCTTAAGAACTCACAGACAAGGTAAAAAAATTGAACTTTATTATCCTATTCAGAACAAAATTAAATTAACAAGTTGCACATAATCACATTAAAGAAAGAACAATAATAAAGGACATATAATATTAATATATTTGTTAACTTGGTACAGTATGATTTTTTAACCGTACCCTCGGCCACGATTGTACTAACCTGAATGATAAAGTTAGAAATCGCTCTGTCTACTTTAGTTGTCTCCACGAAAACTTAGCCGAGCGGCGTGAAACAGCGAAAACCGAGCTTCAATAACACTGTCATTTAATACACTTAGCAGCGATGTAAAATTATGAAACTTTCACGGATACGCAGATAAGAACCATACAATTCGTATGATGTAAAAGAAAACGAATTACAAAACCTATTTCATATTTTAAAAATTAATATTTCAACAATGTACTTTAATAATGACATGGAATTTTCACACCGCTGGAAAGTTTTTTATTTGTTGGTCAGAGACAAAGTGTCCGCGAGAAAGTTTCAGATAAAGGTCCAAATTAAATATTTTATTTGAAACATTTTTTCGTTTGACTTACGGTTTGCTCGGTACAGCGGTATAATGTGTGCGTTTCAATTAAAACTACACCTGGCCGGGCCGTGCCGCCAGGCCGTGTTTCCGTTGACCGAGTTCGTCCTCATTTTATAAACGTTATAAAATATTGTATATTATACATATCATATTATCAAGAGACAATAAGTAGTCTATGACTCATACAAGTCCTTTTTATTTCAATAATTTTATTCGAATAATTATTCATCAATCATTTTTTTTTTTTTATTAATTTACCAACCTTCAAATGGTCCTGTTGATTTCCCCTCTACTGCTGCTGGGTCTAACTAGTTTCGACACAACTCTGTCATTGTCGAAGACGAATATTTAAAACGATGAACGGCATTTTTGTTTATTCGAAGTTTGTGGAACTGCCTTTACAATCCCTCCCCGCTACACCGCTAGCCCACCACGCACTAGCCGAGCCGAGGGCACGGTTAAAAAAATCGTACTTTAAATGTTTATATGTGATTTTTAGTTTCTAATGTTAATCTATTTAAAGATTTGCTTGCAATTTATCTATTAATAGTACGGGAGGTAGCGTTGCATTTTTTCGAGGAATTTTATACCGAATGAATTTCATTTCTAGCAGTTGATTAATATTCAATATTGAACAAAATGAGCGTCAGTTGTCGCACCCGCGGTGGAACTCAAAATGACAGCATGTGAAAGTTGTAAAAAAAGTTTTTGCTCCGAGTGATTTTATACCGTGCCAAAATTTAGGGGATAATTTTTTAGATCATTTTTAACCAAAAAATAATAATCAGCTGTATAGATGATAGGGTATTATACGTCAGTCATGTATATGAATATGTCAACAAAATTTAAATATAAAGTCATTTCATACCGTATGATATTTATACAGCTGAATTTTGATACAGTTTTAATAATAAATAAAATCGTCAGCTGTGTGGATAACGGGGAAAGTCAGCGACATAAACATGCTGCGCGCTCAGTGCATCTGATCGTTGCGTAGTCACTTTGACTTATGAACTAACGATCTTTACACCCACAAACATTCTAAACTTACAATACATTATATACAAACAGTATTTATGCTCACACATTTACTAAAATTATATTGCAACATCCATTGTACATAATAATATATCCATGCGAAGCGGTTAAGAAACCTGCGTCTGACCCAGGCCCCGATTTAGGGTAAGCTTCACCCTGGGCAAAACCTTTTGTAGCCGCCCCCTCCCATAAAATATTACTGAAATATTTGTGATTTCTTAATAGTAGGCTATTGTTGGGTTACCAGGGGTTTACTCATATTTTTTCCAGTACCAGAACATTGCCGGATCTGAACGGAAGTGACGGAAAGGGGGATCCGGGGGTACTATCCCAGAACATTTTTGAAATTTTCACTTCTAAAACCCCTATTTTACGTATCTTTGGTAAGTTTAAAAGGTGGAGATAATATGCTTACTTTTAAAAGAAAAGTACACATGTATATGTAACTATTTTTGTACTTGTGTATAGCACACAGCAAATTTTAGAGACACTTACTATTTTAAGCAAAACTTGGCAAAATGTCACTTATTTGGTCAATAGCCTTTATCAGAAATTTAATTCCTCGGTAAACACATTTTATGTATATCAAGAAATTACTGTTCCTATACAAAAACAATTTAACACAAGCAAGCTTATTACGAGGACACAACACCGTCGTATGTTAGTGAATTATTCTAACGACACTTAAAAGTCACAAAACTAAACAACATCAACATGTCTTTTTAGTTTTTGTCAGTTCGCGAGGTGTTCAGGTACCTACGTTTTAATATTTTCCTCTTTCGGGGCGCCTTTCAACCTTGAATTTGTGACAGCGTTTGTTAGTGTACAGCTCTTTGTATGCATTCTGTGTTATTAGGGATATTTATTTTTAAATTAATTAATTGTAAAATTAAATGATTTATTCGATAAGTAGTAATCACTAAATGTGATTAAAATTACATCATGTTTGGTCTTATTTTGATTACAATAATCTCATCAATATGTTTTAAACTTTTCCATACCGAAAAAGTTAACAATATAAAAGTTTAAGAATCGCTGGTTTTTAAACTTTTCGACCGCCTCGACTCTGAATCATCGGTCTCTTATTTGTAGTCGTTCGCAGCGCTCGCCGAACATCAAAATCGTGCCGCGAGGCTGGCAAAAGGGTGTCTGGTGAGTCTGGTGCTCCCAAGTTGTCCCATTTCGATTCCTAGCTGAGGGTCATGTAGGAGACTTTACTGTAGTTGGTAGGCATAGTCGCATCGCCCTGTAGTGTGGAGATAACTTGAGGTTTTTCGATTGGCTATTGGCTTACGTAAAATTCTAAACCGAGTGGGAATGAATGTGATTGATGGAGTGGATGGTCCAGTGCAACGTTAAAACAAAACGTAAAAAATAAATTAACAAAAAGCAGTACCGGAATGGCGTTCCTGTGCGTTCCGGCACCAGTAAACCCCTGTAGGTTACCCCAATAATGGTGGGCTGATACTATATACTGTTGTAAAAATAACGTTTTAGGTATTAACCTGAAATATTGTGTGTGCTGTTGATACAAAAAAAAAAAAAAAATAGTAGGCTTATATTCTTTTTTAAATACGATTAATTTTTTATAACTACGTATTTAGTGCAAACATGCATGAACCTAATTTTAAAGGTACCAGTTTGCGCATTTCTAATTTTTTAAGTGTAAAACCAATTTGTTTTTAATAATGCCTACGCAAGTTAACAAGTTTGTTGTGTCGTTCCCGTTTTTTTACCAATATTCTGGAAATAATAAAACAATCTTCAAAAAATTTTGGCCCCCCAGAAATTGCCTCCCTGGGCAATTGCCCAGTCTGCCCATTGGTAAATCGGGGCCTGCTGGTAATACCATGATTTTTTCGTCTAAGCCATAATCTGCGCTATTTTTTTCTTATTGTAATACAATTGCGCTTGGACTTGGCAACAATGTATGGGTAGTGTTGCCACGTGCTTGAAGTTAGGCGAATCTCGACCTTCCGTTACTTGACTAGTTCGATATCTGGCAACACCGCCATTTCTCTCCCTTATAATTTCATGGCCGCGAGTATAGTTGAAAACCTTCCATATAACAAAATGTAGCATATTATATGCTCAGATTCGCAAGCCGAAGTAATAGAAATTCAATAATGTATTTCAAAAGGAAAATTTAAAGAATTAACAGATAATATAAAAACAGATGTAACCAAAAACAATAAAAATATAGTTAAACATATATTCCAGGACATCTAGGCATTATAAATAACTAATATTATGTGGATAAATTAGCTCGAAAAGACTCAAATAATAATACTATGTATCAGGATTATATAATTCCACTAGATAACTATACCGCTGATCTAAAAAAAGCATACAATGCCCAATTTAACAATACATTAAAAGAAACAAGCAAAACAATATGGTATAAACACATTATAAATATCAATTACAGCAAAACTCCCTGGTTTAAAAACTCTAAATAAAAAAATTGGAAATAATAGTTACAGTATTATTTGTAAATTAAGATTCCGATATGAAAATATAAACAGTACAGATAAAAAATATTTTACTCCAAAATGTCTGAGATGCACAAAAAAACAAACCTGTAACAATGCAACACATAATTTTCGATTTCCCTAACCATGAAATGTTTAGAAACAATTTGACACTCCATGCCCACTCTATGATCAAGAAAAAAAAAGTTATCATTCATGTAGTGGGTTTGGTTTGGTTGGAGTTTGTTTGGAGGTTGGAGGGTGGGTTGGACCAATCTAAATCAAATACGTGTCGTGCTGCTTGTTTGAAATTAGTAAATAAAAGATATGCATCACTTATAAATCAAGATTTATCTGAAAATTCACCTACTACTCAGTGGTGCGTCGACAGTTGTGATATATTAGTTATTTTGTAGTAATTATTTTATCTTCAACAATTTTGTAACGTTAATCCCTACAGTATATTTTTAAGCTTTGTCGGTTAATCACTTTTCAGGCATTTGAAGTACCAATTAGTTTTTTTAATGCATTCGTTAAAGTATTTCAAATGTATTATTTTTATTCTGTCAATTTATGAAACTTTTTCTCAGGCTGAGGTTAACGTCAAAGCTGTACAATGTTTGGGTAAGTTTACTTAAATGAAAGGATTAAAATAATAATATTACTAGGCTTACAATATTTTTTTATTTGTTACTGAGGACTTTTATTTAGACGTATAATATAGATTACGATACGACAGTAAACTAGTAGACAAACAATAAACTTAACAGGTTACAAAACCAGCTGGTTCAATAACTGTAGGGGAAGACAGTATACAATGAAACATTAAGTTTATAGTCATATATATGTATTCAAACCAGCTGATACTGTTGTATGATATTGTATTCAACATCTGTAATAACCAGCTGTAATTTGGAAGAAATTCTTCAAGTACCAAAAGAGCAGTTGACATTAATTGATTTTTGTAATGGCAAAGTAAGTATTTTTTAACTATTAGGTTTTTATTTTCTCTTGTATTTTAGATATTATTTAAAATTCAATGCTACCATGTTAATAACTATGTTATAAACATACAATCCTTAAATTATTAAGTGATTAAGTTAATTAGTTTATAACCAAGATACAATTTAATTCTTAACCTCATTTCGAGGTACAATGAAACACAGTTGACTGGTGTATAATAAAACAGGTTCCATTGTCCCCCATTCCTTCAGTATCTTATAAATATTGTGGTTTCGAGGTATATAACTTAAACCAAACTATGTTATGTTATTGTTATGGATGTAGCCTAATTTGTTTTTGTTTTAGTTGCTGACTTATTTTATAAATGTCATGCAATCAATATCGAAAGACTGACTAAGGCAGCATTTTCGAAGGTACAGTAATATAAAAATTCCACTTTTGAAGGTAATGAAATATGAAAGTGTTAGAAGTGTTGACAAATGAAGGAATTTAAATTATGGAACCCTTATCAGATGTTTAAAAAATGTATAAAACCATGTCACAATATGAACATGAAACTTCAACATTGCAATTTCAGCCAAACTCTTCTTTCAATAGTGTTTTTCCAATGGAATTAGAGAATTAGTTACACGAATATATATTGACAAATAAATGTTAAAATTCAACATAGGCTAGACTTTGTAGACAGCAAGTACAAAAGCTAGGATGTAAGCTAATTAAAAGTTCGGGAATCGTGGATAGAAAACAAACAAGCACGGGAGGATTGGTTGTACGGTTTTCAAAAAAGATATCCTGTCATTACAATTCACAAGCCTGAAGCAACAAGCGAAAAAATAGTTATTTTTCTCTGCAAGAACTAAAACCTAGCACCTAGAAAAACTAAGTCACAAATAAAAAAAAAAGAAAAGTGTACTTTTACTACGCCTGTAAAAAATGCAGTGGTTGACGAATTAGAAAAAACAAAACAAAAAGCCAAGACTAACAAAAACAAAAGCAACTAAAGGCAATAAAAAAGAGATTAATTGAAAGTGACAGTGTGATGACAGCTACATAGACGATGAGCTTGAATATATGTTTACAGGTAATGAAGATAGCACTGATGGTGAAATGGCAAATCTAGATTTAGAAACACTTAAAGACGTCAATAACATAAAAGAAGGAGATTATGTAGGTATCATTAAAGAAGGTAAAGTTAAGAATAAAATATAATTTTCAGTAGGAGAATTGGTCTCTGAAAAACAAGAAGACTGTGAAGTATATTATACAGTATGCTAAA